>BJBW01001151.1:8131-42341 GCA_004320125.1 Scolopax mira
TCTAATCTAAATCTCCTCTCTTCCAATTTAAAACCATTCCCCCTTGTCCTGTCACTAAACTTCCTTGTAAAGAGTCCTTCTCCGGCTCTTCTGTAGGGTCCCTTCAGATATTGAAAGGCTGTTATAAGGTCTCCCCAGAGCCTTCTCTTCTCCAGGCTAAACAACTCCAGCTCTCTGAGCCTGTCCTCATAGGAGAGGTGCTCCAGCCCTCTGATCATCCTCATGGCCCTCCGCTGGACCTGTTCCAACAGGTCCATGTCCTTCCTGCGTTGAGGACTCCAAAGCTGGATGCAGTACTCCAGGTGGGGGTCTCACGAGTGCAGAGTAGAGGGGCAGAATCACCTCCTGAGACCTGCTGGCCACACTTCTCTTGATGCAGTCCAGGACACAGTTGGCTCTCTGGACTGCCAGCATGCACTGCCGGCTCATGTTGAGCTTCTCATCCACAAGCACTCCCAAGTCCTTCTCCTCAGGGCTGCTTTCCAGCCATTCTCCTCCCAACCTGTATTTGTGCCTGGGATTGCCATGTCCCAGGTGCAGGACCCTGCACTTGGTTGAACTTCATGCAATTTGCACGAGTCCACCTCTCCAGCCTGTCCAGGTCCCTCTGGATGGCATCCCTTCCCTCCAGTGTGTCAACTGTGCCAGTCAGTTATGCAGAGTATTGGGGTAGGGACAAGTCAAGAGGATCTGCACTGTTGGGTCAATATGAAGCTTTGTTCTTACCCTAAATTTAATTTTTACCCTTTCTTCTCCCCTAACCTGTGTTAGGTTGCAGGTTCAGGTAGAGAAAAGCACAGGGTTTTTCTCTCCCACTGTGGGGGGAACTTGTCAAGGGCTGTGACAGTTAGGGTTAGAGTTTGGGTTAGGGCTAGAGAAGATGAGGAAGGGGCGAATGACACTTGAGGTAGCTACCAAAGGAAGCTGAGGACTGCAAAAAGAGTTTTCTGCTGAGGAATTTATTGTCTGGGCACAACTAACCCTAACCCTAGAGTGCTCTGTGGGGAATGGGGCTGGCTTTTGGAAGCAGATGCGTAGCAGGACCCAGCTTCTTGGGACAAAGCTGAGCAGGAAGAAGCAGTAATGTGATGGTGGCTGGAAAGAGCCCAGGGCTCAGGCTTGAGTTTCTTATGGTCATGGAGGGTCTGCAAAGGAGGAATGACCAGTCCCTTGTGAGCAGAAGCCTGCAGTTAGCTCCACTTTCTCTAACCCTGACACCAGAAGCTGTCAGAGAGAACTGTGTGCATGAGTGAAAAGAACAGACAAGGTGCTGGCCTTTTTGGAGCCCAGGCTTCAGCTTCCTCTTGCCATGTTTTTCCTCACATTCACACAGCAAACCTCCACCCTAATCCATTCTGCAGTCTGAGCGTTGGCCACCTTGGGGCTACCTTCAGCCCTGCCTCTGGCTCTTCAGTCTTCTGCTTCTCTTCCTTCATCCTGACCTTCTATTTGCTGTGGTCTTGAAAGTCAAGTATGGCTAAGTGCAGGTGGTAAGTGCTGCTGTAGATCTACTTATCCAATCTTCTAACCAACACTTACATCCATTAAAATGATATAGCACTTAAGAGAAAAGTCATCTGGACTTTGAAACTGTAAAAAAAAAGAACAGCAGCAAGACGTCAGAGTCTAGTATCAACACCTATTTGGCTTTGGAGAGCTCAGTGACTGAACAAAATGGATTTAATTTTATGAAGAGATTGCTTTTGATGGAGTCACAGAACTGTTTGCTGGGGGAAAGACTGGATAGTTCTGTCTGCTCTGAGACATGGTTAGAGTATTCCCCATCCAGTGCTAGTGCCAGGTATGTGGTGCAGGTAGGTAGTGGAAAGAAGGCTTTATTTTCTCTAACAGCTTGCATTAAGATTACAGCAGAATGACTTGAATGGCACAAGGATACATTCAGTATCTCACAAAGTTAAGGTCAGCTGAAGTGCATGGCATTTCATATTTCCTCTTGAGAAAACAGAGACAGAAGCAGATAAATGGAGCTCCAGGGGCTAGGTATCATTAGTGTCTGGCAGCGGAAGGAATGAGCAAGGAGGTTAACAGCTAACCACACAGGAGCTGGTTAGTGTTACTACTGCAGTGAATGTCTCCCTCTGGCCACCACTGATTTGGCTGAGGGCAGCGAACCCAGTCTCTCCTGTTTTATGCTTTGTGACACCAAGTGCACACCTATTTGGCTACAGAGAAGAACTGATCTTTGGGCTCCTCTCAAAGAGCAACTTTTTTATGGGTAATACAGTTGACTTTAGTCATAACACTCAGACGAGTAGAGACTCCAACGCCTGACTGTACATGGAAGAAAAGTAATAGGATTGCTTCCCTCCCCTGATTTATGGAGGAAATGGCAAAGCCCTGATTTATTAAAACAAAATAAGTATTTCTCCAAAATAAAGAGACGTAGAACCTCACTCAGACAAGCATTTCTCAGGCTACAAGAAGACAAAGAAGTAGGACGAGACTATGAATCAAATAAATTATTTTTTATCTCTTCTGTAGCTGTATCTGTGCCTTCCATCTGCAAGATCCTCTTTCCTGTTCAGTTATTCAGTTTGTGGAACAGAAACATTTGAAAAGCTGACTAAATTGAAGAATGTTAAGACTTCTGTTTAAAAAATGCCTAGAATATCTTCATTTTTTGAATTACCCAGTAACTAGCTCAATTGCTTAGTGTACAGTCATTTATTTTGTTGAACTCTGTTTCACTTCAGTGACAAATTATGGTGAATTTTCTTTCATTCTGTGTGGAAGGCAGATTTTGCTCAATTTATAATTTACACCAGAAAGTTTCGTAACATTCAACTAGAAGTCATAGGCTGCTTTTCTGAGAATCGGACAGAAATGACAAAGTACAAAATGAAGTCAAATAATAATTACACTTTAAGGAATTAGCCACAACAAATAAAACAGGGCATTTGGTAGCAGGGGTGTAGGATAAGAAGCATATGCACAAAATGTTTCTTCCTCTATAGCAGCACTTTAACCTTTTCATAGCTCCTGATAGGCAGAGAGATTTTAGACTGAGAAGAGAGGCCCCTATGTACTCTTCTCACACAGTGGAGAGCAGTAAAGAGAGAAACCCAATTTATCGTGAGGGGAGCAAGTAACTGTCAGTAAACTGTACTGACAGCCTTCCAGCCTTCATTTTCCTAAACAGTTTTGGGACAGATTAAATAGATGAGGCTGAACTCTTCAGGAACTACTTACTGCCTCTTGTGTGGAGAAGACACCATGGGCACTTACAACCACGCAACAGGAGAAAGACACCTTCAGATATTGATATAATTCTGTGTTTCCAGCGTCCAGGTATGTTGGTTTCCCAAGCCATCAGTTCAAACATGGCTGGGAACAAGTTTTGTAGCAATGCTGTGGTATCTGCTCCATCAGCTAGAAAACAACATCACCACTGAGATATCTGCTGTTACCAGTCCCAGCAATGACATGAAAGTAAGAATCAGAATTTTTAGCTAATGTTTAAACCTGTTCACTAAAACTTATAAATCAACCCCTGATATTTTCACATCTCACAGAGACATAGAGCTTGAGATACCAGACCTGTGGTACGCAGTTTTGCTTCTCTTGGGAGAACATTATCACCACCAGCAGTGGCCTTATGTTATTTACAAAGCCCTGCTTATCTGTGAACTCCTGTGTTATTTACACATCCACGGCAGCCAGGGTCAGGTCCAGCAGCTGTGAGCTGGGGGGGACACACACATCTTGTATTTCACAGTGGGAGCATGGACAGCCTCCCCGGTGCGTCAAGCTGAACTGCTCTGAAGGAGAGAGATTATATGCAACGGGGTAAGACTTCACAGTTTATCACTTTAATAGTAAAGCAGATGGATTTTAAAGAATCGGGGACTAATTGTCTTAAGTTGTGGTTCCAAGAGAAATCACACGAGGCTTTAGGAGCCTAGCAATGGGGAGCTGAAGTCCCACAGCTGGGTGATGAAAGGCACTGAAGTAGCACAACTCACTCAACTGCTTCAGATTTGTTCTAGGCATTTTGAAGGGATAACTTTGTTTGTGTAGACTATATGCCAGATCAGGTATTTACTGTCCTCTTAATACCGGTACTGGATGAGGAATAACTCAGAGAGGCAGTATAAAGTGTCGTCAGTGTGAATCATGTTTTGGGTGCTCCAGCTAACTGAGCAGAAATGTAATTTCCTTTCTGATCCCAATGAGGTTTCTTTTCCCAAGTGCTGTAGTGGTCCCATATTAATAACATGGAACCAAAGCCTTAGAGACAGCAAAGAGATTGGGCAAACTTAATAAATAAGTACATAACAACCCACCAGAAATCACAACAGAATTTGGGCACAGTAGTTTCAATACCGTGGTAAAATAAGGCTGTGACTGTTTGTGCCAGCTGATCAATTGACACAGATGTTATAAATGATTTCAGCTTCATTTACCCTTTTCACCGTTACCTCTTCTAGAACTCCAGGGATAAATGTATTTCAAGAAAACAAGTAAACCTTTCCAATGTTTGACAGAGCGAGATCTCCTTTGAAAAGACAGTCCTTTTCAAAAGCAATCACAGCACTAAACATGAGGTGGTGGCTCATAACATTCTTACAAAAAGCCTTTTAAAATTGACTGGCAGATTCAGCCCCACCTTGTTCAATTAGAAGAAAGCAAATGGCTGCAAAGAAAACCTACTCAAAAAGTCTCCCGGCAGGCCCTTTGGTTACTACCCTGTGTGAGTTACAAATTAGGTAACAGGAAAAGCAAAGAAATAGCAGGCTTTAATAATGTTAGGCCTAAGCTAGTCTTAGTCCGCTTCTTATTAGAATCCTGTTATCACAAAGATAAAACCTTAGCGTGGCTTATTTGAAAAAGTGGGGCTACATGTGAACGTCGACTTCAGAACACTAAGTCACATCGCTTTGTGATGTCTCTATAAAAAACATAACTAGCAGAGTCTTCAGCACACTAACACAAGTCATGTACTTTTTAAAGCATCAGAACTCAAGCAGACTAACAAAACTGACCCACTTAAATAGGAATCTTAATTCTTGAGTACAGGTAGATTGCATTTAGCATTCATGCAAAGCATACCCTTCCTCACCCCCTCCAGCACTCTTATAATTAAATAAGCACTGCTGACTTAAATCATGAATAACCAAGAGGGACAGACTTGGCAGAAAAGGCAAACCTCACAGAAAGCTGTGAGAATCGTCTTGTGCACGATCTTCCTTTTTTTTCAGGGATTTGCTGCATCATTTGCATTAATGCAATGCATCATTTTGGTCATGCTTGCTTGCCCCTGAACGCTTTCCTACCTAAATGAAGGTGGTGTGCTACTGCTGAATTTTTTGGAGGCCGTAGGATTTGCAGGCACTCTCTTTGCAGGTGCCTCTCTTTGCCAAGCCACCACTGCTCCACCTGACAGCAAAGGGGCTCCTCAGATTCACCCATGCAAAGGCATCTGCTTGCAGCTGTTTTGAAGCTGGACTGTGCTAGCCTTGTTGTTTTTTACCCCAAAGTGGACTGAGTACTGCTCATGCATTTGACTGTGCCTGGCGACGAGATGGATGGGATCCTCCTGCCAGTGGGTGGTTACATGAAGGGAGCCACAACAACCTCTTCAGGAGACAAAGCTGGGTCCAGAAGAGTGCAATGGTTGGTGCTCTCAGTCTAAGGGTCATGACACTCTGTCTATGCACTCATCTACATGCAATTTTGGGTTCCTGTTCTTTAGCTGTCCAAGCCTTCCCATCAGTTATTACTTTAAACTTAAAAAAAATAAATAAATTAAGTGTAGTAAACATCTGGCAAAAAGTTATTTGGGTTTGTACCACATTCATCAGGTTAACCATAATACTGGAGATGCTTTTGAATATACTTTGGAGTGATTAATCCCACCAAATGTTGACTGTCTGACCCATTAACCCAGCAAAGATTTAGGCAAATGGTGGCCATTTTAATGAAGAACAAAATCTAATTATCAACCACGAGATCTACAGAGATAGATACAAGGAGGAATAGCAAGACCATTAATCACTTTATTTACAAGAAGATTTAGAAACTCACCCTGATGTAATTTGATGGCTATTTTGTAGCCTGTCTCCTTTTTCTGCAGTGTGATCTGTCCGTCTTTGAAGACTGGAGTAGATTTGCGATCCTGGATAAAAACCTCTGCTCATGTCCTTCCTAATATACAAGTTTAGTGCAGTATAGACCTTGGCTTTGTACAACCCTGGCACCTACGGAGGGGATACCTTTATTAATGGGGATCTCTAGTTGCCTCTTCAATGTTATACTAACTGTATGATGATAATAATAGCAATTAGATGGCATAAAGCTTCATGGGGGACCACCCAACAAGGGAAAATTTTGGAATTAAGAAAACCCCATAGGTTAATTTCACACTCAGAACTTCTCCACATGAGAGGGTTTCCACTGAAATGAGATACTTCTCTTTAACTGCTGCACATTAGCTGCTCTGAAATAAGTAGAGCCAAGGAAGTGGTGGGCTTTTTTCTTGCTATAAGTCATTGTTTTGTTGTGGTGGTGATTTCTTTCAAAGTTCTCCCTCAGTGCTGCAAACTAGAATTTTGTGCTCCTTGGGGCTGATGGGGGACTGTGCCACTAAAGTTAGAAGCATATTTTGCTGTTGATCACCGTAAATCTGCATTTTCCACGCCCTCTCACATAACTGTAAAAATGCCACGATTTGTCTTTTGCCACAGGAGTTCATTATTGTCTGACTGAATTTGAGGCTCAGGACAAAATAGCGATTCATGTGGATAGATACAGGACATACTTCTCCCAGGTACCAGGTTCCTGAGCAGTCAGAAGGCTGCAGTATCATCTCCTAGCTTATCTGCAGTGAGCTTACCAAATCAAAGGTCTGGAAGGGACCCCAAAGTTCATCTGAGCTATCCCCCTGTCTCCAGGTTCATCTGTCCTATTTCAGTCATGACTCAAGCCTTCTGGAGACCTGCACTGGGGAGAACTCCACAGCAGCAGAATAAGAAAGCAAATGGCAATGAGATTTAGAAGCATCATTTACCTCTGAAAATATTCACATTGGGTATGGCTCTTTCCAGGATCAGGGAATACCAGAACAGAAGCACTTCTGCAGTAGACTGGGTTAAAGGTTTGGCTCCCTCAAGACTATGTATCTATAACATGGGGCACATATTTGAAAAAGAAGAAATTTCTCCTCTGAGGAAGACTGTATTCAGACTTTCTTGCTTTAATAATACCAGTAGGTCTATTTTTCATTGACTTCATAAGTCAAGGGATTCAGGTCTGGAGGATGTGTCCCACCAGAAACATGTTCTAGAGATAGGGTTTGCAAAACACTCTGGTGGGCTGGCAAGGCAATGGTTCAATGATTTAGGAGTGCACGAAGGGAGAACAGATGAACATAAGTAGACAGACACATCTAAATGCCAACATGTTAGAGCAAGATAAACAGGGAATTCAGAAAGCACAAGGAGCATCAAAACACCCTGGTCACAGTGTCTTTTCTCTCTCTGTGCATGTGCTTCACTGCTCATTGGCTATCAAGCTCTCTAAAATAAGTTCTATACAAACCCATTCAAATATCTAGAAAGGCAAACACAACCTGATTAACTATTACTGTAAAGTCAGCACAGAGGGAATGAATTCCTGATGCATATACCTGTTTTTACATTACTGAAATGAAAGACAATCCAGCATTAAGTAACCAACCAAGCAAAGGATTTAGACAGTGACAGTCCTGAGACGATTTCTCAAAGTTGCTAACAGTGGTTGAGCAGCAAAGAGCCCACCCCTCTGCTGCTGAAGACTAGCATAACTCCACTGAAGCTAATGTTGTTAGTGAAGCATCAATTTTTGCAAGAAAAAAGAAAAAATAAGTAGTCAAAAACATGGGATGAAGTAAGAGACTTCTTAGGCTTTGGTTTAGAATCATAGAATCATTTAGGTTGGAAAAGACCCTTGGGATCATCGAGTCTAACCATCAACCCTACTCTACAAAGTTCTCCCCATGCTGGTAGCCTCAGTGCTAATATAGTTGATGCATGTTTTCTTAATCCACTAGGATGCACATATTACCTTTCAGTATATCCTTAATATGCAGAATAGTAATACCTTCAACGTTTGAAGGTGGTGGTAACAGTTCACTGGATTAAGAGGCTGGATGTTCCAGCCAATACACAACAGCAGCTTCTCATATTGTTCTTAGAAGTTTGCAGTGGTTTAAGTCCCCTTTCCACTCATTCAGGTATCAGCAGCAGGAATTAAGAGGTAAGTATGGATGCAGCAGCAGTTACACCAAGTTCCATCATAGGTTCTGAGTTAGTATCACCTATTTGATGTGGGAAACGGGAGTTTGCAGTGCTGTTGACAAAAGGTTGAGGCATCCAGTGCCAATATAAACTATCCTGGCTTTTACTGACAGCTCCTTTTCTTCATTTCCAGAGAAGCATTTCCAAGACACAAGATTTGTATCTCGCTGCTACATGCTTTCTACACACAGTGCTTAAGGGATAATCCCCAATGCGCTGTAGTGTACGAAGCAATAAATGGCTGCTGAGATTAATAGACTGAGCAAAGCTAAAGCATTTAATCAATCTCCAAAAAGTACTCATTGCCAGAATATTACAGGCAAGAGAATTTATTCCTCATGTACAACAAACCTTAACAGGGAACAGCAAAATTTGTACTCACCAGTGAGGACTTAAACTGCTGAGCTGTCCTCTTTTTTAACAGGACACCTCAGTAGGGGGTGGAGATGAGGGGGCTGACTGCAGCCATAACCAAGCAGGGCACATGTGCAAGCTTAGACCTGATTGGATAAATGGTCTGTGGGCAAGGGCTTCCATGCTCTACATGGAAGGGATAATGTCCTGGTTGTCTGTGCTATGATATCTTTACTTAAGACAGAAGAATAATAGCAAGCATTAGAGCCTCTTGCTGGTGCAAGAGCAGAGTATGAGGAGACTTTGGATCTTATTGATCCAGCCCAACGTAGAAACAATTTACAGCAGCTGCCAGACTGCTGCAATTTACAGCGTTGCTTTAAAGTTCCTAACTGTGCATCAGCAGGGATTACCAAAATAAGGTTTGCTCTGATAGACATCTTTCAGTATCCAGGTGTTAGAATGCTAACAAGAGAAAGGAGCTCCTCTCCAACCAGGACTTCTCGTATGAACACACGACCTACGTATGCCTTACCAGTGGGGAGATGAGCTGGCAGGCTTTCTGACTTCCAAAGTTGTGCGTAGGCTCCCTGTTTCTCATAGTTTCTCATTCGGTGTCTTGCTCCAGAGGACATGATATTACACTACTCTTCTTGGCCTGACCCACCAAAGCAATTCACAAAGAGTTCAGCAAATCTCTTTCGAAGGAAACTTATTTTTTATTATAATGATTAATATAAAGATATGAGCCCTGAGAAGATATGCAGGAAGAAGATGGGAATACCTTGCCTTGCATGTCCCCTCTTTGCTCACACACTTTCTCCTATATCATTACATTATATAGGGTTTTTTGTACTTTACCAATATCTGATCAAGTGGAAAGTTGGAATTTTCACTATGAAACCACTGGTCTGAGAAACACTGGTGCATGGTTTGGATGCTCTGAGAAGCGCTGGTACTGCATGCCCTTTTACACTGGATGCTCAACTCATCTCTTCTCCTCTCCTTCTCCAGACTATTGCTGCTGGTTGTACACATCCCCTGCCACAGTCTCTCCTAGCCCTCCTTTAGACTTTTCAGAAAGTCAGAACTAAACACTTCCAGAAAAATCATACTTGTTAAAAGAAATACATATTCAGTGGTCACTTGAAAGTCTCCTCCTGTGTGACTGTTGATGCTTACTAAAGGTTGAGTGAGAATGTGGATGAAAAAGCTTCCCTGTTTCAAGCCCAAGTGTTTCAAAAAGCAGATCAATAGACTGGATTGGACCTGAATCAGGTTTCTAATATTAATCTTTTCTTTTCAGCTTCATGGAAAGGGGGGAAGGGAAACATAGAAGCACAGTGAAGAGGATAATTGCTGTTCATTTGTAAGGTCTTTGAAAACAAACAAACAAACAGATAATAAGCAAAACCAGGTTTACCTTGCCATAAATCCAAGGTAATCTGCTTTTCTCTGGTATCTTTGTAATGAATTCTCATTAGTTTACAGATTGAGTAGTGGTACTTAAGTGGATAATGTTACATGCCATTGTTTATCTTTCTTTACTCATCTGATGGATGCCCACAGTGTCCCTAGGACATACTTACTTTTGAACTACATGTGACTGAAATAGGTATTAACTTTCAGTCTTTCATATATTGTTGTAAAGACATGATGATTTTTAATGAGGGCAATTAAATTATTTGAACAATATACTGATCAATCTGAACCGAATGTTCATAGAGAATTGTCCTACTAAATTAGATAGGAGGAAGGAACTTTTTTGAGGCTTTATTCCAGATTTCATTTAGACAGGCTTTATGCTGAGGAGATTCTCCAGGATTTTATTTACATCAGCATAAAATTGGAGTAAGTGCAGTGTCAGGTACTTTATGTTTCCATGTGTAGAATACGCTCTCCAGAAATGTTTCCAGAGCAGAAGGAGCTCTAGATACACTTATCTCTCACAAATGTAGCACAGTAGGAATAGTTGCAAGTAGGAATAGTTGCAAGGGGTTTATTTCTTTCACATAAGAAACATATGAAAACCTTTCTCTGGCTTTCTGCAGCCAATTAAGTTCATCAAGTGTTCACTCGCAGTTCCAAGAATTTTAAGGGACAAGTCTGAGCAATTGGCACTGCTAACTTAACGACAATGGCCTAATGTTGCATTTTTAATTTTCTATTTCTGATAAATAGTTCAAGACTATGTCCACATCTCAAACCTGTTAAAATGTATATTTTACAGGTTTTCGGAAAAACTGTCATCAAAATTTACATGTGTTCCCATGAGAACTTAAGAGAAAGAAAATGCAATGTTGCAATGTTAATATAAAGAAATAGATTTTGACTGTGGCAATCCATGACTAGTTTGAAGGAATATTACTAACAAGTTTGAGCTCAAAGCTTGCCCTGCCTTAAAAATGCTGTGCTATTACAAGAAATGTGTTTTTCATCTTCAAATCACATTTCAACATATTTTTGAAGATCCAGTACTTTCTCTCTGAAAAATAGAATAAGTTCTAACAGAGTACCTACTTAAATGCATGGTATTGAAAGTGCTGTTGTAAAGAGAAGAGCTATCCATGTGGAGAAAACAAATTAACAAATGGGAACTCAGTCAAATTCTGTATTCTGTTGATGAGTAAAGTTATTTAGATGAGCCTGTACATCCTATTTCCAGAGTAGTGTTGACTTTACTGATTACATTGGAGATATTCATAAAAAAAACAACCCCAAAGTAAACCACATCATATGCTTTATGGCATATGATCCATACAAAGTGTAGAAAGGGGAAAACATTATTCCTATTGACTTCATTGGGGAGAGGGATTAGGTACCTGAAAGAACAGATAACAGTGTCAGAACTGAGGTCACTCAGTCCTTTCCCACGTATTTATTTAAAGGACAGTCTTGCCTTCTGACAAAGATATTATTTTTCTGATTTCTTTAAACTGTGCTTAAATATCTACAGCAAGAGAAACAGATTTCATATTGCCATATGCAGAAATTTACAACGTAGTAAAATAAGCGTGAAGCTCACTGCAGCCAGACTCATGGCATTTTATTCTGACTGCGTATTAGCATTTTATGCCTACTTTGCAGAAGATGTAATACAGCAGGTACAGCGCAGGCACCAGAGATGTTTCCCAGTTTGCTGCCTTTTTTATTCATTGCACCATGAGCAAGTCCTGTTCTGTGCTAGTGCAGCTGATTTTCAATAGGGCTCTCAAAAAATTGCTCTAATAGGAACTTTTTAAAAATGAAACCACATATTTCTGAACTTTTAAAGGTATATATATGACTATCTAATTGTTCCATGAAGACTTTTTTGTAATCTAAGCTTTCCTGTTCTTAGCTTGAGGCCCTTTCTTCTTGACCTGTTATTTTTTAAGACTAAATTATTCCCTTCCTTCATTTATGCTGTTGGTCTGATAATATTTATAAACCCTGCTGGTTTCTCCCTAGAGTTTTCACTATGCTAGACAATACAAAATATACCTTACACATTCCCCATGTAGTGCAACTTATTTTCCAGGTCTAAAATAATTTTTTGTTGCCCTGGACCATATTTTTTCATGGTTCTTTTATATGGGTGCACAGACTTTTAAGCTGTTTGAGTTGGAACTGCTCATAATTCCAGGTGTGTCTGCTACATGAACCATGCATAATCATTTAAAGTCAAGATTTACATATAATCCTCTCCTTTGATATATAACCATGAATACCTTTGAACTTTGTGGTAATGGGGCTGCACTGCACATTTTATTTGGTTTCTTACTGTTCAGGAACCTCCTAATCCAGCCCCAAAGAAGACTTGATATTAAAGCTACTTAGCTGATTAGGAGGAAAAAGGAGAACTGAACTGTGCAATAGCCAGAAGAGCATAGAAGAGTCAAAAAAGAAGGGAAACAAAATGCAGGGAAAGTATGGAGAAGTCAAGTTAGAAGAATTTAAGGGAATTCCATCAAATTTACTATGTGAATGGGAGCCCTCCTTACAGAGTAAAATTCAAGGTTTTCCAGCAGGATTGGTCAAACACCTCAGGGCTGGGAAGCAACAGTCTGCCTTGGCCAGCACCCTCCTCGAAGAGAAAAGTGGGGAGGATTGTAATCAAAATGCGGTACATGGGGTAGGGGGAGAGATATGGCAGCTTCTGGGTTCATCTTCTCCCCCTTTATTCCCCAGCCAGGAGCTACTGCCTCAGGAATCCCTCCACCTTCTCTGGTAGCACCTACACCAGGTCCAAAGCTTGTGGTTTGCAGGTACTTTGCCAGTTTACCAGCAACAGCTCCCTTTGCCTAGAGCTGGCCACGCTTCTCCATACATGAGAGATCAGAATGGCAATACAGACTCGTTAATGTTTGAACCTTCAGAGACATACCCTGGGGTCACTTTCCAGGCTGCTCTTTTTCTGGACGCTTCCTCTACTTGAGCTTGAAGCATAGGTTTGAGCAGGCCATATCCAAGCAGTGAACCTCCAGCCAAATGCCCTTTCCACACATCAGGTCATTTTGGTATGCATGGCTTAGATTACCTTTAGGAGAAGAGCAAGATGGAAATAAAAACTAAAATAATAAGTAGAGTACTGTCAGCATTTTTTATAACTCAGTGGAGTTTCACATGCAGGAGAAATACAGAGGAAGCTTGAGTGCATGGCTGAGATTCATTCTTCTATTACATTCTGTGAAAAACAGAGTCTGGAAGAAGATCATCTTTGACCTGTGTGGATGCAATATATGTGCTTTTTGTAACTATTCCATCTTTGGTATTTCCTGCAAAGCTCACACTGGGATCCAGGCCACCCTGGAGTGCAGCGGCTACTTCTCCATTGATCCTGCTGGCAACGGACCAGCAGACCTCTGCAGAGGACAAGACAGGCTTCTCTGAATAAAGTATTTCTAATGAGCATGACTGGAAGTCACATGAAAAGTGTCCTAATGATTGCACAGCACATTATAAAGGATATAATTCAGCCACCAATTAAAAAGGATTTTATCAGTCTTTTTAAGAGATGCATGTTTTACACACTGCGGAGACATTTTTCCCCAAAAGACAGCAGGAAAACACGCTCTAGGTACTGATGCAGGAAAACTCTGATAAATATGTTCCCTACACTATAACTGTCAAGGCTATTACTCTGAATAATTTGGTTTTGTCATAAGGCATTATAGCTTCTCGCATAGTGTCAAACCATAAAAACACAAAGCAACAGAAGATCATCGAGAGATGGATCTGTTCCCCTTGGCCACTGCATGATGTTTCTGTAAGGGCCCTTCCCTCTGTGTCACTGCAGCCCTTTCCCCTTCTGGAAGCTCATTTAGAACCCACTGCCTGCAGGGCCGGTAGAATTAGGCTTGCCTTTCTCAACAGACCTCCAGCCTTTCTGGCTCTCCCGTGACCGTTTCATCTTTGAGCCCTCAGGAGATGGGAATCCAGCTGTTTCGGGGCAGATTCCCCAAATTGTGTCTGTTAATCTTATTACTGAGTGCTAAGGTTCACTGATCCTTTACAGTCTAGGCAGCGATTTCTGTAGCACACAGCAGCTCAGCTCCGTGCCCTCTGTGGGGCAGAGGTGCAGGGAACAGAAAGAGATGGCAAATTACTGATATTTGTTACTCGGGATTGTGTTTGAAAGGCTCCTGCCTGTCCCTTTACAGCCTGCTACTGGCACAAACCATTATCTTTATCAGTCTAGAGAAGGCAAGACACTCTCAGTCAGTTTTTCTAACCCACTTGGGCAAAAAGATGCATGTTAAATCTGTCTCTGCCCAGAGATGGGTTCCAGTGTCTTACAGTCTGTCACAGCAAACATCACAGCCCCCGTTGGTGGCGATGTTAAAGGTTTTTCCCTAAGCTGGGTAGTGGAGGAACAGCAGTTACGAACAGCAACTCAGGCAATCAGTTCCAATTAAAACGTAATTCAGTGACGAATAAAACTCCAGGAATTACTGAGTTTCCATTCTGATGAAAAATAAAAAAAAAAGAAAAAAAAAAAAGAAAAAGAATTCAAAATATATCAGATCTACTTGCATTATTTTATTATTATTAAGATATTCGGGCAAAGCAGACCAAGCCTTTATTAGCTAAAGCAGCAGTTTGGCAGCAACTAGAGTTTTATTTCTCATTGATTAAGCAATAGATACAAACTGAACCAGTGACCTCATGTGAAGGGTGTTAGAGCTGAACACCTGGCAGATTTGTGTGAAGACTTATGGCCATGCAGCAGATATACATGTTTTCCAGGGTAAAACTGCATGAATGACTCTGAAAGGAGAAGGCTGATGCATCATGTGATGGCAAACAATTGTTATTTCAACTTAGTGTGAAAACTTTTAAAACCTCATGCAAAATAAGCCACTTTTGTGGGAGGAAGGGTTGATGCAAGAATATTCCTTCTCAGTGCACTGATGGGGCTAAGTGGATTTTGTGTGGAAAAGATGGGTTTCCAGTGGACTTCAGAGGAAAACCTGCCCTTCCTTTGCTTAATCCTCACTCTGCCAGAAATGCTGAGCAGGTCCCAGGAGAAATATCCTGCCATGGATGATGACACCCAGTCCTGCACCCACCGGCTGCACAGCACCTACAGAGAAGCTCTGGCAAATCCAGTCCCATCATCCCCAGATGTCAACCTTGCCCTGGTGTCCAGAAATAGCACTTCTGTATAGGAGCTGGAAGAAGAAAATATTTGTTCACGGTCTGGTGCGGGCACAGTGGTTTAAACCTCTGATGAAGATGAATTTACAGTGATGGGTCTGCTCTGGCATTGCAGCAGCTGAGGTGCAAACATTTTATTGCTGACACCGCTGTGAGAGAACTAATCTGCAAAACAGAGCATCCTAAGCCACAGCAGCTCTTCGCCTCAGGGAACGTGAGTCAGGGTGCTTAGATTGCACTGGTTTCTATTAATTGCCTACTTAACTCCAAAGAGCCAGACATGGCTATTTCATTTAAACTTACGTTTTCAGAGACTTAAAATAGAATGAAATATAGGTTATAGCAAGAGTTGCCTAAAAACTCATTAGACTTCATTTCCTCATGTTGTAATGTGATACGAGAACGAAATGATGGTAGATGATATGGAACCACATGTATAAAAGAGCTTCTCTTGAACATTCCCTTTGCCCAATACTCAGGCCTTGAATATGACATGAACGTCATGGTCTTCACAGAACAGGTCCTGTTCAAAAGGTTCAAGCTCTGTCTTGCATAAGCATAAAAATAAATTATAACTAACAGTTCATAAACTAGTAAGTCTACACTGTGTCCTGCTTCATTTTCCTAAAAAGCCAGGAAAGCAAATACCCATCTGGATGCAAAGAGAATTTGAAATGGCTACAAATTTTCTGGGCAATCAGAGGCATGGTCTTTATTCAGTGGATTTTGCTCTTTTATAAACCCCATGACTTGGGGCAGCTGTAACTGCAACCAGTTTTTAAAATCTGCTTACTAGTTCAGAAAATGCATGATCTTGGTCAGTAACACTTGGGTTTTTCTTTTATTGTGTGCTGCAAAAACAGCCCGGGATGCAAGTAAACTGCTGAGGCAGAAAGCAGATGCTTTCTCTATATCTGATTTGTTGTTGTTATGTGGCAATTAGTGGATCGCATTTTGCCTTACTATTTCTAAGTGAAATTCTCCTTGACTTGAGCCTAATCTGTGCTTGAGTTTAACAACCTGAACAAACAAGGGCAGAGTTTCACACTGCACGGAAGAGCCTCCCATGAGCCGTTAAGAGATGCAGTTGTGGGAAACAAACACTGGAAGCAATTTTTAAATGCCTGAAGATGCATTATTCAAACTTTAAAAGCCGTGCTTCACTACAGAGTGGTGTAGTTGGTGACTGTTTCTGTGCTGTGTGAGAACACAGAACATTTCGCTGCAAGAATCCCATCTGCTGGGCCCAACAGAGGCTCTCAGCTGCACTGGTTTGACAGCAATTCGGGGACCGAGCCCGAGAGCAGCACAAGGTCTGTTTAACTTCATCTCCTGCAGGCAGAGACTGAAACAATATTAGAAGCAGCCTGTGCTGGCCTGTAGAAAACACACAGGGTTGGGTTGGGTTTCCTTTCCCACCGCCTGACAAAGCCCCTGATGGACTGACTTTACCCCAACAGGGAGAGAGAGGAAGGAGAGGGAGATGTAATGGCAGATGGCAACCCACAAGGAGGTGAGAACTGCGTGCTGCACTTTGGCACTCGGTGACAAGGACAACTTTACAGTAACCTAGTTTGCTTATAAATTGGATGAAGATTATGTGCCACTTTCCCCCCCCCCCCCTTTCAGTCAGATCATTGCAAGGTATGCAAAACCTCCCCTAACATTAATTAATTCACTAACTGACTTAGCTATGGGAAGCTGTATTTCTAATGCTAACAAAACATAAGGCAACCGATTTTAAAATATTTAAGCCAGACATTGTGTTACTTCAGTGTTGAGTTTCAGTGTGGAGAGGAGCAAATTTCCCTACCTGGTAAAGCACCAATGAGTTGCTCAGTCATCACTGTTACCTGGCCTGAATGTCCCAGAAATCTGCAGAAATTCAACAGGAGCTTTGTTGGGCTTTCCGCATGTCTTTGCCTTCAGAAAAAAATGTGTTCAACTGAGGTAGGCAACAGGTAAGGGGAAAGGAAGTTTGGCTTCCTTGTAGTTTTCCAAAAAACATCTCTGCTTCTATCCATTAAAATTAAAAACCTGCTATCTAAATGGATCTTTTCTAAATTAATTTTGCTGTCTCTGTGTAGTGTTCCCTCAAGGGATGCACTGAAATACTGTTGTGTCATTGACTGTTCTTAGTTGATTGAGTTATTAATTAATTAATATAGGCTTATATGAATAAGCCTAGGAAAATAAAAGTAGGTTTCTCTCTTAATTCATCTGAGTAATGGGGGCTAATGTCTTATATGTGGAGCTTGCCAGTGGTCACTTTGCCCTGTGAGCTGGTCCACCACTCCATCGTGCCCTACATGGTTGGGGCAGATGCAAAGAAGGACACCCTTTGTTTTCCCCTTGGTTGGTTGCTCTTTGCTCCTTCTATGAGGCCTCTCCACGAGTTTTAGCAACAGGAAGAACTTCTTTATTGAGGAAAGCAAACACCTGAATCATTGGAGCTTACCAGGGCCCTAACCTGAGGGGAAGGCAAATGTACATTTTCTCTGCCAGTAGCTTGCTTAAAACATTAGGTATCTGCATATAAAATCATAAATATTTAGTTGGAACAAGAAACAAGTATATAGTATTGTTCAAGAATGCTAAAATTTTAAACTTAATAGTTGCAATGGCTCTTTTACGCTGCTCACCAGCGAACATTTTATGCTCCTACAATATGCCCATTTACAGTGTGCCTATTAAATAATGCCCAACATTTAAACATTGGAAAAACAGAACTTGGCAATTTAGTGATGACCAGTAACATTTACATTTCAAAACTCAGGCTTGATTTGAAAATAACCATATTCCAGGATATTAGGTGTTAAAATTGCTTCTATGTTTGGTCCAAAAAGTTCTCTTTCTGTATGTTCTACAAGATTGTGTAAATCACATTCAGAGGAACACACTGAGAAGGGTTCAGGCATTTGCTTACCACACCACAAGAAACTCTTTCAGACACAGTTGGGATTTACCAAGTCCTTTGGTTTCCCATCACAGGGATGGTGGGGCCCAGAGCCTGTGGTAGGGAAGTGACACTCTAACACCTGAATGTCTTGGAACCGCTCAGGTTCTGCTGTTGGATCTTCTAAATTAAATGCAGAGCAACTCATTGATTTTGATGCTGCTGCCTTGCATTTCCCCTGACTGACTGAGAGCATGACTTGGTTCTGTGTAAGCATCACCTTGCTGATATGGCACAACTGTTTTGTTTGAAATGATGAATAATGTCTGGGCAGTGTAAATTCCCTGGGGGGTCATAGCAGATGCTACCAGTCAACTCCGACAGTGGTATTGAGGCATCCGGGAAATTCTTTTATTTCCATACGTAATGCTTTAAGAACTTTGATCCCTGATTGCAAGGGAATTTACTTTGAGACTGTAAATTCCAGGAGACACACAGATAACACTGAATTTTTCTCAACTAACTACTAATAAAGACTGAAGAGACTGATGAACAGAAGGGCTATTCTCCTGTCTGTGGTCTATATAAGGAAAAAAAGATTTGCCTCAGCATTAGCACACAATATCTATTTTTCATATGTCATCTCTTGACCATGGTAGGGAGGCCCTACCTGTGAACATTCTGCAAGCAGCTCTTATTCTTGCGAAGAGTAAAATCAAATCCAAGCCCCGATGACCCTGAAACATTGCTTGGGAGTGCTGTAATTAGAGCTTGTACCTCTTTACTTCCAGCTTCAAATCTACTTAGGAAACCTGGAGGCTTGGTTCTAAACCCAGCATTCATGTTAAGATACTGCACTAGTTACACTCTAGATTTGTCAAAACAATCTAATCAACTCTTGGAGGCCAGAAGCAAGAAGGAAAAATTTGGCCAAATTCCTATATCCAAATATTTTTACAGCATGAGAAATTGAACTAATAATGCTTCTGTCTGGTTAACAGCTGTCAAAGGATGAAAAATAAGCTACTGGGAATGCAGTCAATCACTCACTCCTTTTAATGTGGTGTGAAATCCATAAAGGCATTTATATGGAATCTTAATGTGTTTTATGGAAAAATCACTGGTAGCTGTGTTGAAGAGTTGCCAATTTTTAACAAGCAGCGTCTGGTGCTTTCCGAGCCACTCTACGCATGTGTGTTCTGTAGGGAAGGATGAGTTTGCACTCTCGTTGCCTCTGGGAATGCATGTTTGGTAACATTCCCTCTCTTCCCTCTCTGCTTCAGGTGGGTCACTGTGACATAATCTTCCTTCACAAAAAGGTGTCCGAACTGCATCCCGTTCCTCCCTGTGTCCCTAACTTGTGTGTGACACAAGGAGATATTAAGGTGTGTGAAGAGCCCAGGGTTGAACCACACAATCAGGATGACAATTTTTTTGTGACTGATGGCATGGGGAAGTGAAGTGCTCAGCAACTGTGCACAGAGGCTGTTGAAGGATTTGTGTTTTCCCTGTGGCCCTGTTCTTCACCGGGATTTGTTGGATGGATGCAGCTGGATACAGCTGGATACAGCTGTGATGGTCACGGTCTGTGGCATCTCTCTCGTTCTGCCCCGGAGGAGATATAGTGTATCAGGGGGTGCTAATGTACAGGCTAAGGCCCCCTTTGGCCACCCTCCTCCCCCGGCTCAGCAGATCCATGGCAGGTTTTAGGCTGGTGAGTCCTGGGTGACTGTGGGGAAGCTTGTGCTGCCCAAAGCACTCATGCGTAACAGGAGAGACAGTCCCAAGCCTCACTGTCAGTGCTTAAGGTGAAAGCACCATGTGAAATGTAACTCACAGCACTTCTTTACATCTCCTCCAGTCCATCCAACCATCCGAATCAGGCTAGCCACTAAGGGCCAGTCTCGATGATAATTTTACACTATATAAATCTGCAGTCCTAGGGACCTGAGTAGGTGACAGCTCATTTCCCATAAACTCACAACCACTTGAACCTCACTCCCCTTTCTCATGACACAGACTCGTTTTGTGGTCTGAAGCTGACCTTATATACTCAGTCCAGGTGATTTTAAAATTATTTTCATTGAGAGGCAAGAACAGAAACAAGACAGTACCCCAACTATAAACTGGCATATAAATTCCATCCACAAGAACAGAAAAAAAATAGAAAAATACGGAATTGAGTCTTGCTGTTTTCCTTTCCATTGGTTACCTTTACCTAGAGGTCTGTAGAGGTGAGCAGTTAAAATTTCTGAAATCAAACATTTATTCAGCTTTATAATTTGTCTTTCAGATGTGACCTAAAGCTGTGGTTCATAACGATACAAATCGAGACAATAGAAATGCCTGGTGCTGAGATCACACTCAGAATATCTTCCTTTACATTGAATTCTTCCTTCTAGACTGGGAAGGGCATGGGCATAGTCATAACAGGTCAGTCCAAAATAGAAAGTAAGTGCCTCAGGATGGCTGCAGGGCTAACACTGGTGTCGTGGTTCCCGTCCAGTCCAATGCCATCAGTGTAATAAAAAGTGTGGTTTCAGCTGAATTGCTTCCAGACATTGGTTCAGAATGCAAAAGCTATCCAGCAGAACCAGGCTCTGTGGAGGAAATGACCAGGGTTGAACAAGCATGATGGTTGACCCCTTTCAGAAGGAAGGTCACCTGTAAGACGAATACACATTATACAGCTGTCTGCAGCCTGCTAAGCCAGTGAACAAATAGGAGCGTTCGACTTCCAGTCCCTCAGCTCTCAGAAACATAACTGTTTCTGAATTGTTTTCTTCAACTATATTGGAGGCAAAAGGAAAATGAGAGAAAATGTGGGCCCGCTGTTGAATGAGACGGGTGCCATGGTGACAGGGGATGCAGAGAAGACGGAGCTGCTGAATGGCTTTTTTGCTTCAGTCTTTACTGCTCAGGCCAACCCTCAGGAGTCACAGACTTTGGAGGTAACAAAGAAAGTCTGGATGAAGGAAGACTTCCTCTTAGTTGCGGAAGACCAAGTTGGGGAACAGTTAAGTATACTGGATATCCACTATATTGCCTTTTCTCCTGCAGCATCCTCATAGCTAAGCTTAGGAAGTGTGGGATAGATGAATGGACAGTTAAGTGGATTGAAAACTGGCTGAAAGATAGAGCTCAGAGGATTGTGATTAGGGGCACAGAATCTGGTTGGAGGTCTGTAACAAGTGGTGTTTGACCCTGAGGCCAGTACTGGGTCCAGTCCTCTTCAATATATTCATCAATGACCTGGATGAAGGGATGGAGTGTATTCTCAGCAAGTTTGCTGATGATACAAAACTGGGAGGGGTGGCTGACACATCAGAAATCTGTGCCGCCATCCAGAGAGACCTGGACAGGCTGGAGAGTTGGGCCAATGAAACCTAGTGAAATTTAACACAGGCAAGTGTAGGATGCTGCACCTGGGGAGAAACAACCCCCTGCATCAGTACAGGCTGGGGGCTGACCTGCTGGAGAGCAGCTCTGAGAAAAAAGACCTGGGAGTCATGGTGGACAACAGGATGGCAATGAGCCAGCAATGTGCCCTTGTGTCAAGAAGACAAATGGCATTCTGGGGTACATCAAGACGAGCATGGCCAGCAGGTCAAGGGAGGTCATTCTGTCCCTCTGCTCTGCCCTGGTGAGGCCCCATCTGGAGTACTGTGTCCATTTCTGAGCTCCCCAGTTGAAGGACAGGGAACTGCTAGTTACAGCAGAGGACTACAAAGATGATTAGGGGCCTAGAACATCTCTCTCATGAGGAAGGGCTGAAGGACTTGGGTCTTTTTAGTCTGGAGAAGAGAAGACTGAGGGGGGATCTGATCAACACCTCTAAATAATTAAAGGATGGCTGTCAAGAAGATGGGACCAGTATCTTTTCAGTGGTGCCCAGAGACAGGACAAGAGGAAATGGGCACAAACTTGAATATAAGAAGTTCCATTTAAGCATGAAGAGGAACTTCTTTCTTTTGAGGGTGGCAGAGCACTGGAAGAAGCTGCCCAGAGAGGTGGTGGAATCTCCTTGTCTGGAGACATTAAAAAGCTGCCTAGACATTTTCCTGTGCAACCTGCTCTAGGTGGACCTGCTCTGGCAGGGGGGGTTGGACTCGATGATCTCCAGAGATCCCTTCCAACCCTATATCATTCTGTGATTCTGTTTCTTAATTTAGGTACCGTGTAACATGCCACTAAATATAGTAGCACTAAACATGCTCCTAAATATATTACAGCAAACCAACATTCTTTACTGTGTTGATTTGTCTTCCTCTTTTAACTTAGATCAGCTATCAGCCTCCAGAAATTGCATCTTACAGTAACATTTTTTATTAGTGACATACCAAATTTGGAGGCTTCCCTAATATAACCCCTATGTTCCGGTGTGCCGCTCTTTTATTCAACTAAACATAGTATGGCCTTGTGCTTCTGCCCTTCACCCATGTTGGTAAAGATATATCATTTGTTTCATTAAGATTCCACCTCATAAAATGATATTTTTCCTGCTGCATGACAAGTTCCCTCAGCTTCCGCTAAATTCAGTAGTGATGGAGGATGGTTATGAGACTGAGCCTGAATTCTCAGCTAAGTGAAGTGTTTGGGATTTATTTCAGTCCCACTGAAACCAGAGGGACATAAATATAATTTGAAACAAACACTTAAGTACTTTACCAAACTCAGCTAGACTGCTGAACATAGGTCTCAACAAGAAACTGTTTTCTATTTCTTGCCATGATAACATATTTTGACACACTCTTATGGTACTAAGTCAGTCATATCATCTTTAACACATTACAACCAAGAGAGAAGTCAGCCTGCTGTTCTGAAATTCATGAGTTGAGTGATATTTCTGAAAATCAGCCCTACCCATTTTTATATTGGAGGAACAATGCCCCTGTTTCCCGAGATCTCTTTCACTTGCGTATCTCCAAGGAAGCCCAAACTAGGGGTTAGGCATCTTGTGAAGAGACAGGGTGCACAGACTTCCAGACATATTTTGCCCGTGTGTGGAGAAGGCAATATTACACAGGAGATGCCCATTAGGTGCCTGAAGGCACAAGAATGGCCAAAGAGCACAGGGATCCACTTATGCAATGCAAAATGTCCTGAAGATCAGAGTGGCATTGACCAGAATTTTTAGATAGCCAAGTGTATCTTTCCCCAAATGCATCCTTTTAATGTTTGGTTTCAATTATTATTTTTAGTGTACAGTTTCTCTTTCATTAAACTTGAATCTCTCTATCTATTCCAGCATTACAGCTACAGGAGGGAACATTTCCTTGTTGTTTCTGCAGTTACTTTTGTCTCCCCAGCTTTGATTAATTTTTAGAATTTATCTAAATTACTCCCTAGAGTGTTTGTGGTAATAAATCATTGTCTAGTTGCTAGTTTTCTCCCTCAAATTCAGGTAGGTGTTCTAGAACTGACTGCAAATGCAATACTTGTGATGGTTACTTATATGTGGAATTCTCCCAGTGATCAGCAGCATCAACTTATTGCATGTAGGGCAAGTAAATTAATTCAATCAGCTCCTGAGACACCCGGGAGCCTGTATGCAGATGTCTAGGCTGACCAGGATTCCCAAAATCATAAGCATCTGAAAGTCCTGGGAGGAGAAAGCTTTACACAGAGAGAGAAACCAGCCGCAAACCCATCTCTTTCACCCTACCAAGGGTGAAATTTCACCCTATTAAGGGTGAAGCATCATTCTGCTACTAACTCTGATTAATCTCCTTTTCAGACGACTGAGGATATCCCAAACATTAATTCTTGGTTCCCACTACCTCCGTGTGGTTTCACAGCCGCGCCAGAAAGCCCTTTCTCCTGCCGCGCCGCTTCTCCTCCATCCCTCCGGAGCTCCCACCGCCTGGCCCGGCCCGGCCCGGCCCCGCAGCTTCGGCAGAGACACCCGCTGGATGTTTCTTAGGCTTTCTGGAGGCTTAACCCGAGTCCTCTCACCCCTGCTTTTGTCACCTTCATCTTTCACCACGGAGCCTGGTAGGAGAACGGAGGAGAGCAGCATCCCTCCTTCCTCCGGAGGCGGCGGCGGCGGGGGGGGAGCGGGGTGGGTGGGCAGGGAAAGGAAGGGAAAGGAAGGGAAAGGGAAAGGGACTCCCTCTACGGTGCTTTGCCCTTTTTACCAGGAGAGGGAGCAGATATCTGCACATCCCCCGGAGCTTTTGTTCATCCTCTCCACCGACTCGCAAAGCTCCGAGGTTTCTTAACTGCGGAGTCGGATGGGTGTTCAGCTGAGGACTTTCTCACGCAGGCACAAGTGGCTTTTAGGCAGTTCTTAAACGGTTGTACATTTTCGCACCTGTGAGTCATTGGACACAGTCCTGCCACCCTTACTCTTAATCCCGAGTTTCAGAAAGAATTCCCCTGGAACCTGGGTGGTTCCCTTTTTTTAGGAAAAAAAAAAAAGAATAATTCCTGGCATTAATGATGACAGGAGTAGGCTGGAGCATAGAAAGGAAAAGTGTTACATATTGGGAGGCAAGGCACATAGTTGAGGAATGAAAAACAAAAAGAGAAATAGGAATGTATTTGAAAGATCATGGAAAAACAGCACCTGCATAAGGAAATAAATAAGATTTTTTTTTCATTGAAAATGTGAGGACAGCTGGGTTCAAACAGTGCTGCAGCAAGAAATACCTGTGCTGCTGTCTGCAGTAACAAATGCTCTGTTCTATAGCTCCAGTTAAGCACAGCTTTACACAATGCACGGGATATTATTTTTCTTTCAGGTGTGAGGGATATAAAGCTTTTCTTGAGCTAGATTCTAACTATAATAAAATCGCACAGAAGACTCTGCGTGTGTCTGAAGGGGAAGCTGTTATGGCTGGCAATGCTCCTACGTGTGCAGGCAGGATGGTGGTGGCTCTGGTCAAGTAATGCCTCATCACACACTGCAAAGTTCATATTGTGGAAGTGATAGTATAGAAGACACTAAAAATCAGTTGAACTTAGGCAATTTCACGAGCCCACAACAACTGCGTTTCATTGTCACCTGCCCTGGGGAGTAAGTTGTCTCCATATTGCCTGTGAGCCACGTAAAAGCATCTGGTCTGTGTTTAAAGAGTTATAATTTCTTTTAGATTCATAATCAGTTCAATGTGCTGGATGAAGCTAGGGTTATCACGGACTTTTTACCTCTTGTGACACAAACAATTTCATCCACAAGTATTGCAGGGCAGACTATGCCTTGGAGTCCAAAGAGGAGGCAACTCCTTTCCCAGACCTTTTGTGCTCTTGGCAAGTTCATGCCAATGCCCAGGAGCTGCTGGAGCAACTACAGCACTGCTACATGGCCAACCTTGCTCAGGAGTGTTGCATTCTCTAAAAAAACCAGCCATTTTCCACAGCAAGACATGAAGTGGGACTGCCTGATGCCCCAGCCTACCTTGGGCAAGTAAGACAGCATTGCAAGTGTAGGGAAACAGAGAGGCCTTCACCTCCCTCCTGTGATTTCTGTCAACAAAATGACAGTTCTTCCACAGCTCTTTGGTTACATTTCTGGATTTCCATCTGGATTTCCATCTTCACAAACTTTGGATGTGCAAGACCTGCCAGACCTAGGGACTGTGAGAACACAAGGGTTCTCCTAGGGACAGGGAAGCTGTCTGAACAGCTTTTTCAGTTTGACGTGCTCTAAGCTGAATGGAAATAATATTTTAGGTGCCGTGCCTGTAGAAATAAAAGGAACCCACAGATGTGCTCTGAGTCAACCCCAGCGCTTAGAAACCAGAGATCAACAGAAAACAAAGTGACTGCTACTGAAATAGATGATGTGATGGTTGTTTGAGGGAAAGCTTTGGATTTTCACCTTCATGGAGTTAAAGAGGAACAGAGCTCGAGTGGTGGTCCTCATCCTGCTATTTCTGCGTGCATCAGCATCCTGTGTCCACCTGTCTGACTTCCCAGTTTTGCAGAAATCCCTGCCCGAGGATGAGATAAGGCAGCCCCTCGTGAGCGCCAATTGTGCTTCCCCAGCAAACAGGAGGCAAAATTCCCCACAGGAATGCCCACTTCCTCAGTGCAGTGCCCTTCTCCATGGAAGACAGGATGGCAAGGGTAGTGGCTGCAAACATCTTTCCTAAACCCAGAAGTTGGCCTAATTTCCTGGTTTAATGCTGTTGTTCGAAATGAAATGGGTTAAATGGTGCCCCAAGTCTGTGAACGCAGACGGGTGAGAGCAGAACCTGTTAATAAACTGCAGCAACTCTGCTGCCTGGAGATGACTTCATGCCTGAAGAACTCCTGTAACCTTTCCCAATCGACACCTTTCTTTTTCTCTTGCATACATGTCACATAGGGATATATGCTACATTATATGAATGTCAGAGATAACTGTCCAGCAATTGGGCTTTCCTTCTACTTCCTTTTTCCCTCAAAAGCGAGTCTTTCCTTTTTGCTGCATGTGAGCAAAAATGAGATTTGATGACAAAATCTAATCCCCAATCAAGTCTTTCTTTACCAGTAGAATTTTCAGAAGAGATGATAAGCAGACACGGAAGCGCAGCTCTTTGCCGTGATGATCACACAGGAGTATAATGAAGATTAATCGCCACTTTATCAAACTATATCCATTTTTTTTAAGTACCTTGATTAAACAACAGCTTAAATTCTGTAGAAGTGGCCGAGCCAAAGATGTGCCATGGTGATGTGCTGGCATCTTCTCTTCCCTGGGAGCCCGAGGACAAATTCTCGTATGCTTTCCTCAGAGGAGCCAGAAGCAGCAGCACAGCAGTCAGCTCCATTCCTATGCTAAGGGCTTTGCTGCACTGGGAGTTACCCCAATTAGCTACCTTTAATTCATTTCCTGAGTAGACGCTCTTATTTCGGAGCAGGGGTGCCTATTTGTGAATTGTCATAACTCATTTTGCAGGCAGGTATAAATTGGTGCTCCTACGTAACAGGAGTGCCACGTCCTATTGCTCATGCGGGGCAGTGGGTACAGATGGGACTGGGTGAAAGTAGGGCAGGCTGCTCAGGCTGAAGAGGAGATGTTTGAGGCTGGGTTATCCTCATTCCCACATTATCCTCATTCCCACGTTATTTGTAAAATTGGTGGGACGGGGAGGAGAGGAAGCAGCTGGGTCCCAAGGGGATACTTGCTCTGGTGCTGTTTCCCTTGCCTTCTCCATGCTTTGGCCACCCAGCCCCACTGCTCTGCACTACGGGTGCTCCAGACCCTGCGTCCCCCCAGCCTCTCTGATGGAATTATTTCACACTGTGGGCATCCCCCCGTGGTGAGGTGGGTTTCTGCTGCTCTCCCACACCCCAGTAAGACCTGGCTGTGTCCAGGACACCCACACACAGGGGGTGAGGGGATCTCACAAAAAATATGTGTCGGAGCTAAGGGCTAAAAAACACCCTGGTTTAAGAAGACAGGTTGATTCCCTGGTATGACCCAGGACATGAAATCTTCAGAACACCATTTCTGCTCGTTCTTACAAATAGCCTTACCCGTGTGGGAAACACACAGTTTTCCCACTTTGACAGTGAATGTCTTGGGTGGTGGGAAATGCCTTAAGACCTAAGATTTTGGGCCCTCAGCATTTATTCAGCATCACCATGACTGGTGAAACCTCTGCTTGAGCCTCTTGTTGGGATAAAGCCCCAAGGATCTGGGCCATGGCACGGGCAGGCATAGGCAGATCCCTAGCACCCAAATAAGACCAGTCATTGCACCAAATCAGGGGTGGGCAAACAACCCAACACCTTTTTCTGTCGGGCCAGTAAGACTGAATAACGTTCATGTATTGGTTGACTACAGGTACCTTTTTTCTGGAGGCCTCAGTTTGAGGTCACTGAGGGAGTGTTTGCTCCTTGATGGTGTCCCTCCCAGAGCATCTGGTCTGACCCCAGTCGGGGTGGGGACCAGGGAGAAGCCTGAGTGGTTCTCCCTGTGCTCTTCCCACCAAAGCTCATGGGATGCCGTCCTGAGATAAATATCTTCCTACTAGTTGTGGGGTATTTTGGTCTGCTTGCTCTTGCTTTGCTCTGAAATAACTTCACCAGCAAATGCTCGCCCTAGAAATACTTGGAATTTTGCCTGACTGAGAACTGACCAAAAAAGTGCAGATTTTGGCCTGCCTTTTTCACAACTAGTAGATCAATTTAGCTAATTCATATTTCTCTCTATATATATTATATTATTTATATACTGCAATTATTATAGACTACAATTTTATATTGTATATATGCATTGTAAATACTATAGACTAAAATTGGACACGTGAAAATAAAAAAGCATAAGGTGCTCTGAAATATTTCTAGGCCTCCTGACATGGCCATTTTCAAGATAATATTAGGAGACAATAGGAAGCATAATCATTAACTACCTGCTAGTGATGTCAGACCTTCTGTTCTCTTGGGTTAATGTATGATTTAATCACCACAAATGGAGGTCTTCAGTATGCCCTTTTACTGAGATTAAGTTCTGGTCACATTTTTGACATGCATAAAGACTTCAAACAAATACAGTGATCTATATGCATAATATGGTAATTGTGATAATGTCAAAATGAGAAAGATATTGATAATTACACATAGTGAAAATGGCTAATGTCCAACTGGTAGCATTGCACATTCCACTGATTAACAGCACTAATTAATAAAATTTCTGCTGGCTTAAATCTTACCTATGCCTTAGCTTAAGATACAGAGGGAAAGTAAAAATGAAATAGACAATATGTTGCATATTGCAAATGTAGCACAGCTGGCTGGCATTTTTGGCACGATCTATGTGGAGACACATCACAAAGCAGCCCAAATCGGCACAAAGCCCAGGGCTGCACACCTTGCAGATGGACAGTGAGCCATTGCTTTATGCTGTGACTCCAAGATCCCTGGAAATGACTGTATTTTATCCTAGTTTCCTTTCTTTGGCCCACCCTTACAGTGTACTTTACTAAATGGGCACTGATTTCTCTTATTTGCAGCACTCCGGAAAACAACAGGAAAGCTAAGCCCTGCCCAAATTTGCCTTGCTTTACTGCCATTTTTATTTATATCAAAATGTAGTTCCTGCCTCTAGAACTGGTAGTACTGGAGCTCTGCAGAAGCCAGTGAGCCTGCCTGGCCTCTGGCCCCACAAGCTGCCTTGCCTCTGACCTGCCAGACCCCCCTCACGGGTTGAGAAGGCAGCTCCCCCCCCATCTATCTTTGCTACTTTGGCTAATTGTGGTATAGACACTTGTCAGCGGGACTTAAAGCAAAAGCACCAGTTCATTTTCCTAGGTTAGTGATTTACAGGCAGATAACAAGTTATGGTCACTTTTGAGAAGGATCAGAGGTTGAAGCAGTGACCCGGAGTCGAAAGGTAATGCATCCTATTACCCACCCGCATCTGACTGCTGCTGTGCAAGCCTCCCTGTGCACCCGCCAGCAGAAAGCAGATGTCTTATTAGCTGCCATCCTTAAGTGGCTTTTGTCATCACGTCAACCTTGAAATAACACAGGGCGGGGGTGGCGGTGGGGACAACAATGGCCAAAAATGAGCTGCTAGACAGTTTAAACAGAGCAGCGAAAGATACTGGTGCTTAGAGAAAGCAAAATGCAAAAATGCAGAGAAGTACTTTTTCTAGCTTTGTGGACAATGAGGGAGGAAGACTTGGTAAGACTTGCACCCAGTAATCACATATTATTGTGGTAATTAAAATGACAGGTGTTTTTATTAAGGAGGGACTAAAGAAAGCAACTTGCAGAAAAATCTGGGGTCATGCTCAGTACCCATACATTTATGAAATGTATAGTTAGTGTAGAAGCCTATCTGCCAGGTAACCTACCTTCTCTCCTAACATCTCATGTAACTGATGCTTTAGAAATGTGGATGCTCATGCAGAGTTCTCACTTGGCTGCTTGAAAGATATCACTGAAAATCACCCTTTTAATCCAAGGGATTAATTTACTGGGGTAGAGATAAAACCTTTGATCCCTCTTTTCTGCCCATACGAAGGAGGACAGGTGAAGCAGAAACTGGCACCAAGATAATCTCAGGCTCTCCTGCTGTCACATCTATTTCAAAGCTGAGGAGGAGCATATTCAGCTCATGGCAGAGCATCAAGGCACAGTGAGGACTGGTGGCTCCATGATGGGGGACACAGGCCCACAGAGTCTGGCCGTGGTGGGCAGAGCTGTGTGCTGGTAATGGGGTCCTGCTGGGGGTGCCTGGGCGCCTGAGCACCTGGTCTGGAACTTGCCAATTTTTTTCACCCACAGAAGTCATGTTCATCTTGTTGTGTATGAGAAAAAAGAAGTTAATGGTCTTTGGATTAGTTATTCTTCTGTCTCCAGAGAGGGTGATGGCTGTACATGCTCTTTGAAGAGAAACTATCAGCAAGGAAAAAAATTAATGATGCAGTTGCTTTAGGACCAGACTTAACACTGCCCTTGTTCTGCTTTAGTGGTAGAAGTGCAAGGCAGGAGATAAAGTAGCACACTGGTGACACCAGATTGGGAGGCACTGCCAATATTACTTGAGGGCAAAACGCGTGAGTGTGAGGACCAGTGGGGTAGAATTGGAAATGTATCTAACAGCAAAGTAATAGTCTCCATGTTTTGGGATTAATCATGGAAATTTTTTGAGTTCACCAGGTGTGAATGACAGAGGAAGAGTAAGTCTTGGTTTTATTAGTCACAAGGTGACAATGAGCCACTGAGATGTGTTGGTTGTGAAGAAAAAAAGTGACCACAAAATCTATTAGGCAAGGTACTTTCCACAGAGAGCAAGACTTATTAATGCTGTCTCAGAGATCTCTGGAGGGATTTCCTCCCTCCTGCTTTATACCAGTCACTCTCAGTCAGGACAGACGTGGCCAGCCTGGATCAGAGGCAAAGGCGATGGCTGGGGGCACTCGTTCTCCTGTGAGGGAATATGCACAACACTAATTGGCTCAGCAAAAAAACGTAGAGCTTATATGATTGCTTTTCATAAGTAATTCAGAAGAGTTAGTAGCAGGAAGGGAAAAAAAAGGGCTATTTAAGTTAAGCTAAAGAGCGGTTTTGGCACAAGAACTGGTGGTGTGAGAGGCTGTGGGGATCCCACCGTGCCAGCCAGGGAGCTGGAGGAAGTGAGAAATGCTATTAACCTTCTCAGCTGTCCTTGGCTGTGGGCCGAGCAAACCAGCTCAGCTGCAGGGGACTTGGTGGGCTTTAAAAAGGGGACTGGGGAGGCTAATGACAAGTTCATCGGAAGAGAGAGCTCAGTTCTGGGTAGCTGGGGGCTTTGGGATAGGGTAATCAGTGGATAATATAAGCTGATATTTGCTTTTCTAATAGGTTATAGCTATTAGGTTGTTTCAAGATGCTGGGAAGTTTGGGATATTGAAAAGGGTGAAATTCAGTTTGGCCTGTGCTGAAGAATGAGGTTATAAAGCTGAAGAGGGAGTTGGTGGTCAGCACAAAACCTTGTTTGGGTCAGGGCTTTTTTGCCCTTGTGTCTTGTGAATGAATGCTGGAAAGGACGGGGAAAATACACGATGAAATGAGTATATATGTCGAGAGCAAAGAAGAAAAGTTCTTCATTGACACTTTCAAGTTTAGAGTTACTATGGCCAAAGTACAGTCCAGCTACTGGTAACTTCAGGCCTACCTAAGCTTGAATTTTTTCATCTTCTCTCTCAGAAACTACCTGGCCAGATATTTCACTGCAAGAACATTGAAATTCTATGATTTCATTGCAAGAGCAGAAGCTCTGTTGTACAGTAGCAAGGAGGACAACATATACTTGAAAATCTCTGTGCTATCTACAGCTGTGCACTCCTCCAGCACCTGGAAGAACCTTCCAGCACCCTTTCCATCTCATGCTGGCAAAGTCAGTGAAGAAGACTTCATTAACACCAAGTTGAGGTGTGTTTGTAGTGGTCATCTGAAACTGTGAAACTGCTAAAAGATGAGACCAGGTGCCCCTGCCCCCTTTTTAAGTGATACTGCCATCTTGATTCAAGTGATACTACTTCTTGGATGTCTTCTTAACTGATTTTGGAGGTGTCCAGAGCAATATCTGTACATACAGACATACAGAAGTGGCCTCCAGGCATGCACCACAGAACAAACATGAAATACATTAGTTTTTTCAATCTCTCCATCATTACACAGACAATACTCTTCAGGATTACGAGGACTATTTATCCAAAACCCCACGCAGCTCCCTCCTAGCTGCCAAAAGCCTCCACGGCAGAAGGAAACCTGTTCTCTCTACCAGCAGCAGAGCCTCCACGCCGCAGTGCAAAGCTGGTTTTCCAACATTGGGTGCAGTGGAGGTGTTGTTAAGGTGCAAGACACGAGCAGACAACCTTTCTTTGTGTTAATGGAGAAGTTGCTTTTGCCTTTGACTAATATGAGGAAGTGCAGGTCCACCGACTGCATCTGCTGTTCCCCGCGATGGCTGTGTTATGGCTCGTACCACTCTGTGAGGAAAGTACAAATCCCAACTAGTAAATGCTACCTCAGGAAAAGCAAACAAATCAGATACTTCCTGGTAACTCTATTTCCACCCCCCCCTTCCCTGTTCTTGTCACACATTCATTTTTACAACAGAAAAGACAAAGAGCAAGGCCTACTGTAAAACTTGCATTAAATCACGGGAAGGCAGTAACTATCCCGGTATCTCTGGCTACCTTCTGAAAGCAAACACTTGCTCTCATGTAACACTACTATGCTGAATATAAGGTGTCAGTATTAAAGATTATCTTGGTGTGCTGACACAGAAGATGTCCTAACACAGGGAGACAGGGTGGGAGAGTGACAGCAGGTGATCAAGGACAATCCGCCCTAGCGAATAAGCATTAAAGGCTGATGGAGAAGCATGAGCTTGATAGGGGCGGGGGAGGAAGGAGTTTGAAGAAAAAACTGATTGAGGTCAAGAAGATTTCCTTTTTAAAAGGAGAGAGACAGAGGAACATTAAACAGGTAATGGCAAAGTAAATGGAGGCAAGCTACTGCACAGTTCAGCTGCATGATAATCAGGAGAGGTTATACATGTATTCACTAGCTATTTGCACTGATCAGCCCAGGGACTTGGATCATGATGGCATCTGAGATACAACAATAAAAGACTTCCCAGGTGGCACGTAGGCATGATCCGAAATGAACTACCTGCAGCTCTTGTGGCCGTGTAGTAACGCAATACTGCAGTATACCAAATAAAATACCCAGGACCCTGTTCCCTGGAAAGCTGAGGGAATGCATTTAAAGGGAACAATCATGTGAAACTCAGGGCCTGTACCACCCTCCTTCTTAGAGACAAATAACTTCCATTGAGATCAGTGGGACCTAGTCATAAGAGGTCTGAATTGAAATCCTTAAAATAAGTGGGAGTCCATAGTCCCTCTATTTGCTTCACCTATGTTTTGTTCTGTATTTTTTTTGAGTTAAGAAAACAAAATCTCTGTTACTTCAGGTCTGGAGAGAAATGATGTTTATACTTCTATTAGTGTTAAAAAATGCATCCTTCTTTTAGTGTAAAAAAGAAAACCAAGCCTTGGAAGCAATACGTCATAAACACTACCTTTTGGACTAGGCAGGACTCAGACAGACTTGTTAATGCTATTGTTTGTCTGGGAATGCAGGAAAGCTGCCTCCGGCTCTGCTGTGCTCATCTTGGAGCTGCCAGTCCCCGGAGCTTCCAGGGGAGCAGAGCTGTAGGGGGGCAGCCGCAGCTCCACCACCCACCCCGCTGCCCTGCTGTAATTAACAGCCCATCCAGCGTGCAGGCTGCTAGGGCTACCTTCATTAAACCACTGCCGCTGAGGTGGTGCTCTGGTTTTGATAGGATTGACCAAGCAGAACAACAGAGGGTCCCCCCCTCCCCCCCCCCAAGGAAAAGAGAGGAGAGGAAGAGATGAAAGAGATTTATGAGTTTAGAAAAAAAAAGCTGAATTACTTTAATGAAAATATTAATCAATAATTAAATAATAAATAATAGTAAGAAAAGAGGAAAAAAAAAAAGGGTGAAAAAAAGTATACAGGATATACAAAACTGTGTCAAGCTCCCAGGATGATGATCATGTCACCAGCAGGCACA
>BJBW01001151.1:42388-96694 GCA_004320125.1 Scolopax mira
ATTCCGGATCTGGAGTCAGGAACGCTCGGATCGGGATCAAAGGCAGATGAACAGACAGGGTCCTCCTCAGACATTGGCCATTGAAGGAAGAGAGTTGACCCTTTGATCCCTCAGCTTTTATACTGAGCATGATGCGGATGGGATGGAATACCCTGTTGGTCAAATTTGGGTCACTTGTCCTATCTGCTCCTCCCCACAGGTGGGACCCCTCTACGGTTTTCTGCTTCCGACCCTCCAATGGGGCAAATAACAAATTTGCCTGACCTTGGTTGTTATAGCAATAAGTATAAGCAAGGGCCTCTCTGCATACCATTCCTTGGTATAATCAGGTCTTATCACCGTGAGAGTGAACAGTTTCTGAACAATATGCTGTTAATTTTAATTTCAGAGTTTAGTTAGTTAGAAGAGACCCAGTTGGAAAAGTAAAATTACTGAATAGAAAATTAATTCTGTTTTACCTCAAACCAGGACATCAAGCTACAAAGGAGAAATCCTAATTGGATAAATAAGATAGTATCATTTATATGTGGGATGCTGTATGGATCTGGGTAAAGATCTATAATTCAGATTCAGTCATCAATTACCCCATTTCTTGCAGAGGAAATACAAAACCTGTATGATATAAGCAGCATTTCCCTTTACAAATGACTTTTTTTTTCACCCAAAGACCAAATGAGTGTCTCATCTTTTGTCCCCCCTTTCATTCTTTCCTGCATTCAGACCTTCAGACTCCAAAATGTACATGGTGGTAGCGGATATTACTGGGAATACTTACTGCAGTGCAGCTGAACATCTTGCATGCTCCAAGTACATCAGCTTTGTTAAAAGGCACAAAGAAGAGGAAAAGCTGTCAACCCCATCTCTACCTAGTGCCCAGATTCAGGAGGTTTCCAGATACACTTGGTAGATCAAGGTCATCAGTCCTGGAAAGAGAGTGGGTCTGGCTGTCCCATAATAATTCTGCTGGATTCATATTTTGAGAATGCCTTTTCTAATTCTTTTTTGCAAAGCTAAATATAGGCTGATACCACATATACGGGCAACAAAACCAGGCATAAAAATAATAATGCCTTTTCTATCATTCCAGATACCAAAAAGCATTGAGAAAGTCCATGGTTTTTCATCACACATTTGCATTACACAAACCCTTTACACATGACCTGAAGATGTCAGACTATTATAGACGTTCTTAGCAAAAGTAGTTGATCTTTGCAGTGGAACAGCCTTGATGTCTGGTCTGACCATGCTGGCAATGCCAGGGTACTCCGTTATCAGCTAGTCAGAGCTCACACCAGCCTGCCTGGAACCAGAGGGTTGTCACCTCTCCAGTTTTCAGCATCCCCAACCTTGACCCTCACTTGATTCAGAGAGGATCCATTTTAAAATTTAACCTCTATGGCTAAAGTAAAAGTAAAAAGAAGCTTTTACAATTTTGAGATGAATAGTGTTATTTCACTTTGCAGATACCTTCTGGGTTTTCATTATTCCACTTGTTATTTTACACTTAGCCATAAACTGTTTTCTTCACCTAGACAAAGTGATGAAATAGCTTTCCTTTATATCCATATCAAAAGGTTACATATAGTCTTGACTGATTGACAGTCCAGCTACAGAAATTTCTGGTTTACTTCCTTTCTCACCTATGAGAGGAAGGTACCTGAGTCACTGTGGACATCTGAAATATAGTGGTCATATGAGACAATTCTCTGATTCAGTCACCCAGACTAACAATGAAGTGTGGGGGTCTAAGTTTCCATAGAAATGATACAAATGAGGTGAAAAATTATACATATCAACAAGTGGATTCCAGATTTGTTGACTCTTCTGTAGAGCTATAGAAATAAAATAAAATTAATCAGATTTTTATTCATACTTTTCTTACACAAGCTGACATTTGCTGCAAATATTTTGGAGGTATTTTCTCAGTTCCACATCAGCTAATAAAATGTCTCTGGGAACTAAAGGTGGGTGATTTAATACTACCTTTTGAGCGGCTGGTGTTAAGGTTCCTCATGAATCATTGGAGCTAATGAAATAAGTTTTAGATGAGCGATTATTAAGGACAATGCTATTTTTTCTAACTGATAAAACCTTATTTTCATTTTTAAATATTAACCTGCATAAACCTAAAACAAAACTGCAAGAAAACTAAAATTTCATGTATAGGCTGCCTATTTCCAGCAAGACGTGTCAGTGAAGCTTGCTATGTTTTTTAAAAAAGGGATGTATAGTCACTAATAATGCAGCTTGTCAAGAACTGTGCAATACATCAAATAACATTTTTTTTTGGCTCCTTATCATTTCTCTAGAACAATGAAATGAACCTGAGGTTCTTTATACCTGTTTTTCATTAAAATATATAATGAAACACAGATGCAGCAGGAAGTATTTCACCATAAACATCTGACTTTATATAAAGAGAGATAAATTAGTTGCTACATATTATGTTTAATGGAAGATATTAATGGAATTTCCACATTCATAACAAATGAAGGTTTTAATCCAATGTTTAAAAAAATACAAACATTATATATATGTATATGTAAAATACAATATTTTTGTATTTATGATATTTAAGTATTGAAGTTTCTGTTTTTCAAATAATATTGAACTTTTTAAAATTAGAAGACTAGATATAATGCTTTATTATTTTGTTTCTGCTAAGCCATGCACACTATTGCATGAACCCACATATCTACTCAGCTTATGACTTTGCCAGAATCTCATTTCAAAACACTAACTTCTAGACCAAATACCGCTCTCTGTCAATAAGTGGAATCAAATGGTGAAATCACAGTGGAGAAAATTACTGATTCACTGAGATATTTCTGACCATTCCCTGTCTCCAGACCAGTGTCCTGTGATGTCCCCTTGAAGGTCTTGCTTGCCTCTGGCAAGTGGCTTCACCTCCTGGCCATGAAAAGTTGTGAAAACTGGCAGTAATATAGACAAGGACTCTGTTATAGACAACTTGTGAGATGAATGAGAGGCTTTGCTTTTGCCTCACAGTTCAGTATGATGTGAGCAATATCATCACTCTTGTCATTTTATGGTTTTCCTACTTTGTTTAACGCATCTTCCTTCATCTCTACACCTTAGAAACAGCATGTACCTAAAGTAGTATCGTGTGGCCTGTCTCATTTAGCTTTATAGCCACCTTTTGTGCTTCAGGTCTTTAACTGAAAAATAGTTCTGCGTGTTTCAGACCAGGATTCATTAGACATGCTCAATTCTGCCACAGATCTCTTCCAGACTGGCCTTGCAATCCCCCCTGGTCTCAATATTCTTCACGGGGGAAAGCATCTAATGACTACTAATGGATTTGAAGGAAAATATTTCACTGTTTTTTACTACAGTTTGAGCTAGAAAGAGCTAAAAAAGATTTCTATGAGGCATCATTATTTTAACTAATCTGAAGTGATCCATCCTGTGCATGGCACTCCTGAGGCATTCCTAGAAGCATTCATTTAAGTGAGAGTGTTTCGTTGGTAGGGAAGGCTTCCTCGTTATTTCTAGATGTCCCTCAGAATATGACTATTAACAATTGCATTTGGCTGCAGAGAACACAGAATACAAATTATGGCATAGAAAGTACTGTATCTAATAAGGGAATCCAACCAGGTACAGGAACTGTGTGGGCTTTTTTTAATCCTTTGCAACGAGAAGGAAATTTAACGCAGCTTGCTGTTCTTCATCATAACAGATGACAAAACAACATCCAGTGTTTGCAATAATTAACTGAAAATACATGCTAAGATATTATTACTGGGCTGTAAGTATCCATTGCTTCCCTTTCAGAAAAGGTCATATATTTCTCTGGGACAGGGAGGCGTATAGGAAAGTCCATGTTCACATTTTCCTTTAAAATACAGCCCTTCTGGGTACCACAGAATTGCAGCCAATGGTCTCCTACAATTTCTGTTTGTTGCTGCAGAGAACTGTATCTCGCCAAAAGACAAAATAATAGCAATGTGATAGTTCAAGAATGTTTGTTAACTTTGAAAGTGAGGATAATGGTTTAACATGCTTACAGTTGAAGTTGAGTCAGTGATATTATGCTATTTTGTAAAATGGTGGTAAAATTGTATTGCAATCTATAAAGAGGAGCATTATTGCTTAAACAGTTCTAATAAATAATCTCCGTTCTGCTCAGCACTGGGAAGGGCTCTCCTGTAAGACTGGGCCCAGGCTGGGGATTTGTTTTCCTGAGATAATTTGCCTAATTAGAGAAGGTTCAAAGGAAACAACAAGAATAATCAGACATCTAGTCATCCTGTAGACTGAAGAAATCTGGGTTGCTTAGTCTAGGGAAAAGGAGCCCAAGACGATGTACTTGTGAAAAATCAAAGATTAATAAACCAATCTTTGTCAGCATTGGGTTTCGGGTAAAATATGACATTTTTAAATTACACCAAGAAAGATTTGACATCAAGAAAAAATTTGTAATATAAAGAATATTTCGATGCTGAAACAGATTTCTGTAAGGCTGTAAAAATGTCAAAAGGCACAGAGAATATTCCCAATACTCCAGTCTGCATGGAACTTGTGTTCCACCACAGGAACAGGTGACATTGCACTGGGAGAGAAGGGACTAAATGGCCTCCTGAAGCCTTGTGCAGTATGATTTTCTATGTTTTTTATGAAACATGTTTTCTATGTTATGAAAATACTATAGGGTCAAAGATTGATTTACTTTGTAAGAGATCTTTGAAAGTCATTTGGTTCTATTCGCTTGCTCAAATAATGCCAGTTTTTGTTGCAATTGTTCAGTTTGGTCCATTTGCTCAGGTCCTTCAGGACACTATCTTTTTTGCTACTGCTTGAAGAGGAAAGTATTCATCATGGTTTGTATGGTCTTTTCTATAATCAATATTCTATATCCTCCTGCTTTCATCCTGAATTCTTAATAGCTCAAAATTTTTTATATCCTTGTACACTGACCTTCTTGTCAAAAAGACAGGCATCTTTCACAGTCCATGCACATGGATACTAATGTAACTGCACCTTCAGATTCCCATGTCTGGTGATATAGCAATGGACACTATTACACATAGAGGTAGAAAATTTACCAAAACCCTATTAAGAGAGTAGTATGAATCAAATGATCTCTTTAAGCAGTATTTGGAATCAGTGGACTTCTGGATAATTATTTTCCTACTTACATCTCACAATGTTCGTATCTTTAAACTTCTTGGTTTACAAACATTGTGAGATGTATTCAGAAACCAAAAAGTTTAAAGACCAGAACCCCAAGGAACAGTTCCAGTGACCAGCTTTTCTGCTTTTCCCAGAAGCATCAATTCCTTGATTAACAGGACTGACTGATAATACAGGCATAGTTTTCCTCCACAAATGCAAAAGTTATAACTAATAATTTCACCAAACTTAATGGTTGACTAGATTGGAGCCTGGAATAGAGGAGCACAATAACATGCACAGCTGACATCCAACAATGTAAAAGGTTTCCTTCGAGCCTTCCTTCTTTTTCAACAACCTCTGTAATGTAAACATTAAGAACACCATATAAAGTTCAGCTGTGGGGATTTTCAAATTTGCTATGTGAGCATGAAGTGTATGAGAATTATTTCTAGTTGCATAACATCTTTGTGTGTTAAAGATTAATTGGGTTAGAAATTGAAACTTGTCACCTTACCTCTCACCTTGAAAAACACAAAAATCCTGATTTTCAGTGTAAAATCAAAAGTCACCATTACCCTCATTGAAATTTCTAGTCATTTAGCACTTTGGGGACCCAGTTTAAACCAAGTAAGTTCAGCAACTCATTTGTTTTAGAGCCCAGGAAGCAGCCACCATTCTTAAAAGAGATCTGGAGGTAAGCACTGCTACAGATTGCCTCGAAGTCTTCGTGAGTAGATTTGGGCGTAGGCAAGATAAATGTCAGCTAAAAATGATGAAAGTCGAAAACTTTCTCCCTGCTCTTTGTGACAGGGATTGGACTTCCTTCCCCTCAAGTCTTTGATAACATTAGAATTGTATAATCATATGGGGTTGGAAGGGATATCTGGAGATCATCTAGTCCAAACCCCCCGCCGGAGCGGGTCTATCTAGAGCACATTACACAGGAACTTCTCCAGGCAGGTTTTGAATGTCTCCAAAGAAGGAGACTCCACCACCTCTCTGAGCAGCCTGTTTTAGTGCTCTACCACTCTCAAAGAAGTTCCTCCTAATGTTTAGGTGGAGCTTCTTATACTCAAGTTTGTGCACATTTCCTCTTGTCCTGTTACTGGGCACCACTGACAGACCAGCCCCATCCTCCTGACAATCCGACCTTCCCTTTAAGTATTTGTAAGCATTGATCAGATCACCCCCTAAGTCTTCTCTTCTCAAGACTAAAACAACACAAGTCCCTCGGCCTTTCCTCATAGGAGAGAAGCTCCAGGCCCTTAATCATCTTTGTGGCCCTTTGTTGCACCCTCTCCAGCAGTTCCCTGTCCTTACTGAACTGGGGAGCTCAGAACTAGACACAGTACTACAGATGGGGCCTCCCCAGGACAGAGTAGAGGGGCAGAATGACCTCCCTCGACCTGCTGGCCATGCTCTTCTTGATGAGCACCAGAATGCCATTGGCCTTCTTGGCCACAAGGGTACATTTCTGGCTCGTGATCATCCTGTTGTCCACAAGAACTCCCAGGTCTTTTTCCTTAGAGCTGCTCTCCAACCTGTACTGGTGCTTGGGGTTATTTCTCCCCAGGTGCAGCACCCGACACTTGCCCTTGTTAAATTTCATTAGGTTTCTCTCTGCCCAACTCTCCAGCCTGTCCAGGTGTCACTGTATGGTGGCACAGCCTTCTGAGTTGTCAGCCACCCCTCCTAGATTTGTGTCATCAGCAAACTTGCTGTGGGTACATTCCACCTCGTCATCTAGGTCATTGATGAATATATTGAAGAGGACTGCACCTCAATGCATACAGATTTGTTTAACGAGGCTTCCTTTAGCTCACAGAAATAAATGAAAAATTGAAATCTTAGGTTATTCTGGAATTTTTAGCTTCTGAATTTGATGTGTGAACTTGGAGCTGTTCTTCAAAATAGTCAATGGTTAATATTGTACCTTTTGCAGAATTATAGTCTAGTCCCAAAGAGACAGAATCAATCTGTGAAGAACAGTTTTGGTATTTTTAAGGAACTGGAAGTATGCCAACAATACTGCTACCAGGATTTTTTTTTCCTAATTACAATGTTGAACATGGTTAATTTCATACCAGTCATGAGATTTTACAATAGGATGTAATATACTGTGAACCTACACTTCCACATTATATCAGAATCAGAAGTGATAATTGCATTGTATCATCCTACAATAATGGTCCAATTAACCTATCATACTCTGCTCTAGTAGATCCCATTTTGACGCAGTAGGTTTGTATAGTTAAAAAAAAAAAAAAAAAGAGATTAAGTTCGCTCTAAGCTTTAAAGAAGTAGGTAATTCCCAACTTCCTATGCCAGAGACAACATTAAGTCCTAAATGAAATGACTATTTTTCTCCTGCAATCTTCGTTGTCCAATAAGGGTACCCTCGGGTATTCTGGAATATTGCCAACAAGGCCTATCTGCGATGACGAAGTAATTAAACAGAAAGATTTTGCCAGCAGCCATCCTCAAATAGTCTAAGGTTCATGAAGAAAACATGATGGGTTTCAACAGCTGCTACAAATATCTTCATTTGGGGTCCTCCCAATGAAAGCTGATTTCCATGGACCCATATCTTTGCATTTTCCTATTTCCTTGTGATATACTTCCCTTTTGGGATTTCTGAAGTGCACTTACATTTCAAATAAACTTACACTAACACGAAGTTCCCACAATCTGCCAGAAGCTCACAGTGAATCACATGCAATCCACAAGGCACCCTTTGGTCAGTGATCCCACATTTATCTAGGGCTACATCTAAGCGAGTGTTTGTTGAACATGTCTCTTACCTAAAATTGTCTTGACTTTTCACTCAGAAACAAGGTCCTACCCTCATGTTACAACTGCTGTAGGTAAAGAGAAGAGGAATGACTTTGGCACATCTTTTCTGAAGGATAATCATAGAATGAGAGAACCAGAACAATTAAGTTCATAAGGAAAAATGCCTTTTCATACTGAGGAAATAGGGATAGACAAACATCCATACAGTGTGGCACATAGTGGGGAGGAGTGGTGACCTCAGTGTCCTCTCTGTGATTTCCCCTCTTCAGTTAAATTTAAGATTAAACTTGAAGTTATCCTGCTTGACTGGCTTATTACAACTATTGTAACTGTTATATTCATAACCCACTCTTATCTCCATGAGTCAACACGTTCAAAGCATTCACTTGATACAAATGCTTGATATAAATGTAGATCTTCTGGACTTATTTGAGGATTATTTTTTTTCTGTCCCTAAATTTAGTGGAACCATAGGAACTGAAACTTAAAAATAATTGCCATATAAAAAGAGTGAGAGATCAGAATAATGAAAAATTAAATACATATACAGGGACTGTTTTGGGGAAGAGCTAACATGTACAGCAGAAGTTAAAGAATTAAGGTGTCTCAAAAGTAGGCAAACTAAGCTGACCTACAAAAAGGAGTTCAAAGAAAAAATAGTAGAATTTAGTCTTTACAAATGCATACTGACTTGAAATGTGGAAAGATGTTTTCTACAAAATAATAAATTTGTTTTTCTTATTACTGTCACTAAACAATATCTAAACTCAAGTTTGCAGAGTATAATTGGCAGATTTCCATTTATGCCAGTTTCTTGTTTCCTTCACATTTCTGTTCGTGGTAACAGCAAAAAGAAGTGTTAATTAACCTTAGCTGCAAAGCGATGTAAGACCATGCTCTGAATTCAGAATGTCCTTTGACAGGACACAGCAGTCTGCAGTAAATTGTAAATCATGCTGGCCTGTCAATTAAACAGGACAAGTTAGGAAAAGAGGGCAGAAGATCTTCATGTTGTTTTCTTGAATTGAAAAGATCAACTCAGTCAGTCAGAAATAACTGTCTGCATTACTGCCTGCAATTACTTTTAATGGGACTATGATATCTTCACGCTGTGCCGATACAGTACTTGTGAGCCAGAGAGATGAAACAGTATTTGTTCAGCTTTTTGAAAGACATGAATCAAGGAGAGATGTTTCACTGTAAAGTTGTAGGTGTGTTTCACAAAGAAATGCACAGACTGATGATGTTCTGTACGTTATCTGGAAACAAGCACAACAAACTTCTGAAATGGGCCAGAATTATTCAAGGTTGTTATACTAGGCTTGAATAACAACAGCAATTCTGTGCATGGGCTGGCCAAATAAAAATAACTTAATTGAAGATACTTCTGTATAATTGCTTTTTTTGATTTTTGTTATCATAACCCTTCTTATGCTCATGAGCACCTACCTGAATTCTAGGAAAGAGGGCACCATGCATAAGAAGTGCTGCCTTTCCATGGAAGAGAAAATTCAATTCCAGTGAAAACCTTTTGATAAAATCGATGAAAACCAACAAAGTCCTGTATGTTTCTTACCTATTGTTTACTGAACAGAAATAGTTCGTATTTTGGGGTTTTTTTTCTAGGAAAACAGATTTATCTTGATCCCCTTATAGTTTTTAAAGGTTTTTTTTCATATCTCATTAGATTTTTATGTGTTTTTCATAAGCAGATGATGTCTGCTTGTTTGTCACCTGCTTTTGCAAAGTTCATACCAATCAGAAAATGGAAAAATAACATTTCTAGAAAGATGGTTCCAAAATCCTGGTGATATTTAAAATATGTGGAGTCAAGAATGTCTGGAGCATGTGAGGGGTTTTTGTTTGTTTGTCTGAAGTAAATAAACATTTAATTATAAGTTTTTTAATTTATCAAATTAAATACACATTAATTAAAACTTAACAGCAAGCTATGAAAGATGCTAAACACCACCGGCCTCCTTAGTTTTCTAATAACAAAAGTTTCACACATAAACCCAAAAGTTTATTAAAAAGCTCATGCAAAAAAGGGGACAATTATGGATAGCATACTTTCTGGGAATTAAGTAAAAATGTCACCATGAATTTCAATGGATGAATTTATAATTTTTTGTGGTGGCATTTTCTTCTTTATTCTGATGAGGTCTTTTTGCTTCATCTCATCATTTTGTTAATTAATAATAAAAGTATCTCTTTGTGCAAGAAATGGGAAGAATTTCAATTCCAAAGCAGAAAATTATTAGTTTCAGTTCTATAGAGAAATGTTACTCAAATAAATTTAAAAAAATACAACAAAACAATTTGCTGACCAATGATGTGCTCTGTTATCTCAAGGGTTTTCTCCACATACTGTCAAGTTCTTCCTCTTTCACTACTCCTTAAGGAACATATTTTGTTCCATGGAAGGATGTTCAGCATAAACACAGTCTGCACAACATCCATGCACTCAGTTTAAGATTTCTACTAAGAAGAAAGATCCAAGACTCTTTGTACTGTTTGACTACTGCCAAAAACAAACTCTGCTTTTCATTATCAAGGCCCTACTTCTGAGTTCATATCAGAGGTATGAAGAGGAATTTTTTGCCATACATTAGCTGCAAATAAATGCCTTCTGGCATCCATATGACCACACCAATATCTTACCTTTCAGAAACAATTTGCTCACATGTTTTGCAAGAGCAAGGAAGCATGAAATGACTTGTCCCTAGTATCACAGCAATGTCAGGAGAGTTCCCAGCTTGTGCTTGATCTATCATTTGTATTTCTAATTTAAGCAGCTGAATTCCAACATCATCAAGTCTTCCCGTGAAATTATTTACAATTGCCTGCAAACACTTGTGGATTTTTCTCACTCTTAACACAAAGGTGGCCATTCGGCGTAATATAATTTCCAAGTTGCAATTATTGCTCTGTTTCTCCAGTCACTAGGATGCCATCCAAATAATACTGTGTAGCAGCTGCTCTACAGTGATTTGAAAAATTACACGGCTGCACTCCGGCATCCCAGGGCAACAAGTCACACTGGAATTATCCTTTTAATGACTGATGGCAAGGCAGGGTGACCAGCCAGCACCACCTCCTGGTAAGCGGGGACCAAGCTTAGTGAGGCCCCATGCTCCCATGATGTTCTGAGTGAAGGAAGCATTGATCCATGTCTGAAGAAAGATTAATTGCTACTTTATAATCCTCATAAACTGGTACACCATCTGTTTTCACTACAGTACACATATAGCAAAGAAGATTATCCCTTCATTTTCTACTTCCCTGCACTGATGTTTCACAGAGACTCTTCTTCTGGAAGCATTTGGGGGGCTTTTGTACAGATTGTGAAACTGCTCTGCTTTTGGACGTGACTTTTAGACTCGACTTTTGGATTCTGCACTGTTAACAGAACCTGCTTCTAAGGCGAGCATGGACATTACTCAGTGAGCAGATCCCTACTGACCAGTCATGCTGTCCAACGCCCAACCTCTCCCAGCTTTTGAGTCCAGTTTGTGTAGCAGAATCCTGCAAAACCCCAGGAACACACACGTCCCCACTTACTGCAACTGCCTAATGCCCCCATATCTGCTGTCAGTTCCCAGCAGCAGGCAGACTGGTACAGGAGGGTATCTGAAGGCCTCAGTCCAACTCAGACATGTCCATGCAGTCTGCTTCACATGGGTATGCAACATGGGTATCACCAAAGCCCACTAAAGGGGCATACTTTTATCCAATATCTGCATTTTCTGATCAACTCTATTGCTACTAATTGAACTACGATGACAAATTTTTGAAATTAATAGCGTGGACAACACATTTCTTTAGAGAACTGAAAAGCAGCATCAGAGAATAGAATATCACAAATACTGAGATTTTCTTAAACTAAAAAACCCAGATGGTGTGGTAAACTCTTTGGCAGTTATGCCTTTGCTCTGGCTAACTGAGAAGCTGATGAAAAGGCACATGTTTAATGATATTCCTATTATCAAACCAAAATTGTAATGCTTTTCAGGTTTGTAACAGACTGTGCTATTCGTTTTAGCTACAACAGTAAGTAAGGAGTTGTTTGTTTTGCTATACCTAGAGGTCTCATAAATTCTATTAATAAAAGACATCTTTTGCATTGAAATAAAAGCAGCATACTTTCAGATTTTCTCATCATGTGCAGGAATTTTTATGCAAACCACAAAAATCTGAGCATACAGCCAGCCCATGGGGGGCAGGCACATTCTTCCTTCCAATCCTGTTTTCCCAACAAGCACTATTTTATGGCTTCTGGGCTCCAGCATAAGTCTGGCATCCAAATCTCTTTCTTCCACCATCTATGACCCCTTGTCTGTTAGTCTGCTCCTTGCAGAAAGCAACCACTTGCTTCTCTCTTGTAGTCTGTCCCTGTGCTGCATGCACCCTGCCTGCTCTGCCTCCTTCTCCGACCCCACCTGCCACATCTTGGCTCTGAAAGTTTCTCCTGACAGAGTCAGACCAGCAGCACTCAGGGTAGAGGAAACCTCCTCTTTTCTGAAACAACTTTGCCAGCCAGCATGGGACAACTAAGCAATCTTCCATTCTGCTGCCCAGACTTGTGCTCTTTAAGAGAGTGAATAATATAAGCACTAACAGAGTAAACAACTATAACCTCTGTTGCATACCCCCATGCCTCTTCTGAGTGTTGCTCCAGAACCTCATTGTTTTCCTAATTAGTGGAATTCTGGGGACTACTTTAAGGTTAATTCTTGGCCCATTCACATCCACTTGTTTTTGCGCCAATAATATGTAGCAGGTGGTGCATAAGGGCTGGACAAAACTAATTTCCTGGAGTCTCACATTGCCATGAAAATATCTGGATGCAGAGGAACAGTTGCAATAGCTCCTGGCCATTTTCCAACCATTATTTCTGAACTGAAATTGATCTCATCTTTTGGTGAGGCCCTCTAAATCTGTCATTGGCAAAGCAACTTCAGGGCCCGCAAGCAGCAGTCAGCTGCTAGGCATCAGCTTGCGAGTTATTTCAAAGCCCACTGCAGATGGAGGAAAGGCCAATAACCTGGTCTGGGAACTCCACAGTGTGGATCCACACAGATTTAGCACCTTGGACCTGTTTTAGCGTAATTTAGTACCCAGTTCATGCAATTTTTCCTGGGCTATCAGACTGGGGAAGAAGTGGCGAATATGCCTTCCATTTCCAGGGCTGAGCTATTTCCACTCTGTGCTGCCCACTGACTCTGCTATGCCCTAGATGGCTTCAGGCAGCAGCAAGGACCACCCTGTCCTCTCCAAGACCAAGCAACAACAGGAGACCAGGCCAAATGAATCATCCCTCCATCTCTTCAGATTAACTGGACTGGTCTGGCAAAGGTGGTGAGAGTGGGGAAAATGAGTTTAATCATTTCATCATGAAACAGAAAAATATCTGTCTATAATGATCTGCTGAAAGAAGAAATGGCATTGAAAGCCCTTTCTCATACCTCTGCGTGCTGTCATAAAGCAATGCACAATGAAAGGCATTCAGAGTCAGCTTTTAAATTATTTTAAGCTTTATTGCAAACTGCCCTAAAGATACCTCTAGTATGACATGACATAAGTTTGTTGCCCATGACATTTATTTTAATTCCTACAACATGACAGCTTGCCATAGAGTCTGCAGTGTGATTCAAGAATGGAACAAAGTGCAAACAAATGTTAATGTGCCATATGCAAACAACATTTAAATTTGCTGTTGGCAGCATAATTTGTAGCATTATTCAAGAAACTTCCAGCCATGACCCTTATAAAAAATGTCAGTCTGCAGTGAAGTAGTTGCATGCATATGAAAAGAAGGAAATTGGCAGGGTTTTTAAAATTAGCTTTGGGACACGCTTGAACTTTTTTACTTACTGTCACCAACATACACCTTCTAATCTTGACAAAACCTACTTTATATTAATGAAGTATTGAATCATGTATTTCATACTGTGAACAAGATGGACTTCATCCATTATGATAGTTTAAGGACCAGCATGTGAATTTAACTTTTATTTTCAGAATTTTACATCAAAATTGAGAAAAGTTGGCTCAGAAAAAGTGAAACCTACAATAAATTTAGCCATAATCCATGTAATCACTTCATGTTAAAAGGACTTTTTTTGTCCAGAAAAAGTTACTTAAACCAACATACTGCTGCAAAAGTATGGTTTCTGATTAAAGTCCATTCCAGGAGAAAACTTGTTGCAACTGCACAATGAGTCTTGAAATAGAAAACCTGATATGATAGTATAGCCAGAAGAATATATGCTCTTAAATGCTTTCTAATAGGACTGAAGCAATTCATTCTGATAACCTCAAATAACAATATGAATCATGGTCCACAGTGTTCAACATACTGAATGGTAAACTAATAAGGCAGGTTTCTGGGGAAAATGTGGGAGAGGATGATTTGGCAGTTGTATCCCTATTTCATGTCAAGTAGCAGTGGATAGATCTCCAAAATGCTCATCTCTGTCTCTCCTCTGACAGTGAAGGTATCACCACACCCCTAATATATATTCTAACTGTAACTGTTGTAATACACTGTACTTGTCAGATACCTACCTTCTGATGTCATCAAAACAAAACATTTCACTCTTGCCAAGATAGAAGATAAACATTAATATTTTTCCCAATAGCTTTTGAGAATGCTATACCTATATTTTTTTGTCAGAACTAGATATATGTTGCATATGTCCTATGAGCTTGTATATATGTCTGAGAGTGTTTGGCCAGAAAACTCTTTCATCCAAGGTTTTCAAGACATAATTATCTCTCTTCAGTCAGATTTTTCTAATGTTGTTTTGTTCTATCCAAAACCAAATGCAGTCAGCACACTTAGTCTCATAAATATTTGTCACAGATGTCTGTGCAGTGTTTATTCCTTACTGGCTGTGTTGGGTAGAGGAATACTTGCTTATGTGTTTTGCATTCATCAATGTGGCATTATAAATTTGTCTTTAACATCTGGCAAGTTTTGAATAGTTCAGAAAGGTTTTGATCATCCTATGATGGATCTCTAATTACATTTTAAGGTTTTCACTAATGTAATTTTTGATTTAGGAAAAAGAAGGAGAATCAGTGGCCAGTATTGTCTTTCCAGATAAAAGCACAACTTCCTAACAAACATACTGTCCCTGATCCTGATTTTTACATCTCTTGCTGAGGAACCCATTTTCATAAATCAAGTCAGCAGAACTGGATAGAAGATGACCTGCATTTATTGATTAAGGAATAGCTGGGTGAATTTGAAATTCTAAAGGTTACCAACAAGTAATCCTGACATTGGGGTTTTTTTGTTGCCCAGAGAGGGCAAATCTAAACACCATGGAGGAGGAGGTATGAGAACAGCAATGGGACTCAGACCCTGATTTGATTCCAACACTTCTCCAAAGGAGAAGCTGGGAAGCTGCACAGGCAACTAACACTGCCATCTTCCTACTGACAATGAGCCCAGGGTAACTCCATCAGGCTGGGAAAAGTCTCAAAAAAAAAAAACAAAAAAACTTAGGGTTTTTTCAAGTGAACTTCCTTCAATTCCTGGAGGAAAAAATAAAAGTGGTGAAATTAAGATTGTCATATGATTTCAGGATTGATACTACTAGAAGAGTTTTGGGTCATTCAGTTGCTGAAAAACACTTTGCCTGAGAGGGAGGAGGTAGATAGCTCCAAACTCAGGAATGAGGGAGAAAGTTGGCAGGTAGTTGTGTGATCACCATACTTGGTCCTAATATACAGCAAAGCAAAATCCAATTCAAGTAAAAGCATAAAATCCTAGAGGCTGTATTTCCCTAAAAAAAAGAAGCTAGTAAGCATGGTTAGAACTAAAGACAAATATGCAATCTTTCCAGACAGCTATGCATAATATCTTGTACCTCATCCACACGGATACTGGGGTAAAATCAGTAAGAAATACTAGATAAGCATAGCTGGTCCCTGTCTTACCCATTTTCCTCTTCACAGCAGTATCCCTTTATGCAACACACAAAGTTGCCTCGCCCGAAACTCACAGTTACTCTGGGAGTACTGTGCTATTAGTTTCTCAGGGATTTCCTTCTTGCATTTACAACAGCCCCCACCGCAACACCTTTTTGCTCATCCTGAAGGCATCTGCCTTTGCTCTGTCCTTGGGGCCCCCTGTGCAGCCAGACCCACCCCTGGCTATAAGTGTGAGAATGTAGGCCTGCCCAATCCATTCTGAGCTGCACATCACTCACTTCCAGACCTCTGAGACAGGGCTTGAACAAACCTTAGATATAGTAGCCTTTGAAGCCTCATGCAGGAACGGGAGGGAGTGTCAGTGGAAAGAAAGAAGTGTGACCTCATTCAGTCTCTCTCACCCTATGGGCATCAGACCAGAAGATGCATTAGACTTACAATGTACTGAATTCATTTGTCCAATTGTGGCTCATAATGATCACATGGTGCTTTATGTACATTGTTCTTGAGATGCCCTAAAGCAAGATACATATTCTGACATAACCCATGCTTTTGAATTCAGTTTCAAGAGCCTGTGATACATTGGCTCTCCGTTGCTCCAGATAGAGAGTTAGGAACAGATAGGTGAAGCTTGCAGAAGTTGTCTATTGTCTTTTACCCATATACATTTGTCAAATGTCACCATTCATTTTCTAGCAACACACTGTCACGGGGTACAAATGCCATTGATGTCTGTAACTCCAAAGTTTGTTAAAATAGGTGAAGAAAAAAACAATTAGCCAAATCACAATTCAGATATCTGGCAGCTGTGACAGATCTCATATTTCATGATATATTATTTTTCTAAGTGATCTGAGATCCATGCATACATGAAACATACCTGTTCTGTGATCCCCGAGTCCTTGGGAAGGCTGTTCAAGCAATCCTTTGGACTTTCATTTGCATGGTGTGGTAAGCATTCACCGTTATACAAAAAGAGTAAGTATTAACTGTTCAGTGGGTGATATCCTCCCCATTCATCTCTCACAGGGCTCACCCTGAGACCGGAGCTGAAGGCACAGGGGACTGTTCTCCTTACCGCAGATAAATGAGGAAGTAAAGTCTCTTTACCTCTTCAGATGTGGCACACATGAACTGGAAGACAAGTGGCCTGAATTCCATTCTCACTGGCTGTATTTGTCTTTTGTTCAGACCTTGTACATCTGACAACTGCTGTTATTTCTTTTATTTTTGAGCCAGCCCAATGATGTTCTCAGATTCCATTAAACTTCACCTTGAACCAACTCTTTATGCAATGCTTTTATCTTCAGCTTCTTCCCCCAGGTTAGGATGATGGTGGATCAATTAAGGATCAAAGTGGCACCTGATTTTTCTGAATGGGGACAGAAGAAGGCCCTTGAAAGACTCACCTTTTCACCAGAAAAAAGGAGGAAACAACCTCTGGTTAATGAAGCTGGGGAAACGATTAATAGAATTAATGAACACAGTGGGAAACTATTTCCATGGACAACTGTCTCTTTGCCCCACTTCTCATGAAACATTTTAATATGCATATTTTTGTGCCCATGAAGGAAAAGATGGTGGTCCAAAGCTTTTTTCTCATGTTAGAGAATTTGTTGTAGAAAGGAAAACAAACTCTCTACTTCTCGCTTGTTTAGTTCAAGTCAACTGTTTTGAAAAGCCAATTTTTGGATTTCTGATTGAAGTCTCCCTAAATCAATCTGAATCTTTCTTCTTCAGTTGCAATTACTATTCTCCTTATAAACACATTTAAAATTACTCCTCCATTTCAGAAAAAAAGAATCTGAGGTTTTGGAGACGAAATATAGGAAGTGAAATCCTGCTGTTCTGCAAGTCAGTGGGAATTCTACTGCAGTACTGAAGTTACCATAAGTAGAGGAATGAACAAGGTTTGTTTGAAACTCATCCCTAAAAGACATCCAGAGAAACTTTCTTCCAGGACTGCTTTTCAGACTTTAACTTCAGGAACAAAGACTGACACCCTTAGACAAAGAATAACTGAAGTCTATGTATGTGAATGTGATGGGAAGAGAAATTACCTTCTGAATGTCTGAACATATGCAGATATTTGTTATTCCTATTCCAGGTAGTCTGGGATTATAGATTGCACACTTGGTTCCAGTTTTATTACTTAAGCCAAAGTTTTTTGCCAAAATAACCTACCATAAAAATTCCTTCATCCTATATCTGCATCTCATTATTGCTCCTCTGTTTACCTCTCTGTTCCCTTCTGAGGAAGACAATGTGTTCTGTCTCCATTAAATTTGAACAATGACTTAACCTGCAATGGCGACACAAAACTAGAAAAGGATTTCTGATCCCCATCCTCAATAACATGCAATGGAGAGATCTCTGGTGGCTGTAAGAAGACAAGAACACAAAGAAGCTAATTCACTTGGCAGTCAGAGGATGGGGCTGCTTCATTCATGGTTAACTACAAAGTGCTTTCTAAACAAGAAATTCTACCAAAAGTAATGAGTACAAACTTTAACACAAAGCTAAAAACAATCTGCTTATAGCATTACTTCAATTTCCTTTCCAGCACGCCCCACGGTTTTGTCCCTTGGTTTCACAATGTTGTTGGGTTGCATGAATTCATTTTCACTCTTCAAAGGAGAAAGTTTGTCATCAGTGTGAATCAAAAGGTAATTCAGCTGTTGTGTTCTATCTCTTTCAAGAATATCAAATCAAATATACGCAATCCAGTACAGTTCTTTCTTATCATTTTCCTGAATTTCCTTCACCACCCATGAACATTCTTAAATATCTTAAATTATCCTATATTTGGTACTGGCTCCCCCTTTTGGAGATACTCCAACAACAATATCCTAAATCTAATTTGGGTTTCTCGCCTCCTCCAAGAATCTTGTAAACAATCAGTTTCTTCTCATGGGAAATCAGCTTAAAAGGAGCAACTGAGGAGAAGTTCTTTTTGGAGGTGTAGGAAGGTGTACTGCAGAAAGAAAACAGTAACCTCACTTTTCTCTTGGCTGGAAGGTAGTGGAGTTTGCAATGCATGAATAAAGTGCTTGTGAAGGCTCAGCCAACCGAACTTGTATTCTCTCCTTCACAGTTACAGCTGTGTCTCAGGGAAACCAGGTCAGCTCCTTCAGTTCCTTTGGCAGGTGAAGAACTTGTTCCTTCCTTTTTCTATTGTTTGTTTGGAAATCAAAAGGAATGATTTTTGGAGAGAAAACTGGTTGTGTATGAAATAATCTCAATGTGCCCCTCTAGTCTCAAGAGGTCTCTTTCACATGTAACACACAAGCATAGTATCATACTTTCTAATATCAAACAGAGGGCACCTAAGTGGTAACAACTTCATTTTTGATCACCAGCACATAATGTTTCCCTTCCCTCTTCCATATTTCTGTTATATCACTCTTGCTCACCCTCATTTTACCCTTTGCCTTCTAACCATGTTTTTGCCAGTACCATAAAACAGCCAAAAGACCCTAAGCTTAGAATAATGTTGTAAATGTTATTCATGTTAGAGGCTGGAAAATGATGGTTCAAAATATGTTCTCTGGGAGCAGGAAGAGGTGTATTGTCTGCCATCATCATAACTGACAACTACTCTCACTGCAAAACTACTGACTAGTGAGAAGGATACCACCGCGTTATGCCCTGTGGAGTCCCCTTCCCACTGCCCTGCACTGACTGCAATGGAGCATCCGAGCACACTGCTGCCAAACCACACAGATCTAGCTTTCACTTGGATATCAAAATACCTTTAATCCATCACAACTGCAGCCTGGAACTCAGAGCAAGTCCAGAAATGTACCATTTTTAAGACAATTTCCTTTTGCTTTTCTTTTCTTTATTTTTTTTTCTGTATTTTTTAAGATACGCGTTTGAAGGTGTCCTTGTAATTGTGCGTGGTCACATATAACCACAGTTCCAAGATTGCTGTGGTTTCATATTACCATTAATCAATGCAGCAGATATTAACTAAATACTTCATTCTGCTCTTGCATGATTTATTAGGTCTTCCTTCACTAATGTGTTTGATCAGAAAACTAATTAAACAATGAACTGTGGCAGCAACACATACTTTGCATCAATTATTGAAAGCAGGTTTCTTGGAATAAAAAGGTGGTAATGAATACTTGAGTTACCATGGGTTACACTTTATGTCAAATCATCTGAACTGTTAATAGCACTAATCCTTGGCTTCCCCTTTTATGAACAAACAAGATGTGACAGAGTTAAAGACAAGCATACTAAGTTTGTTTCCAACACTGATACTTTAAATATCAAGAATTAAGGAGTGAGTTTTTAGAATTGAATTACTATACAGGTATGTTCTATATATTAACATCTCCATTTTGGAAACAATGTAAGGCCTTGGTTGTCATCTCCATTACCAGTCACTGAGTGTACTCATACCATATCTGGAATTTACTATGTTGAACATCAAAGATACATCAAAAGTAAAGTCTCCATGAATAAAGCAAGACTTAGTTTCCCTACAAAGAATTTTAACATAACAAATTTCAAAGCAACTTGCTTAGTTATTCTGCAAAATAATATTCTTCTTGCACCATTGTGGTTCATTTTCCTATAGTTTATTCAGCCTGGTTTAAGCCAGTCAGATTATCCATGCTGTTAGTTATTCAGATTTTAAAGCCAGCAGAGCCACTTACCTGCCTGAACCTCATTCCATTCACATTCCACCTTCATATACTGACAATAACGCTCATGGGCCATAGTCTGTATTTTGTATCATGGTTATTTCTGAGGAGAGTCTCTCATGTATTTATGTAGTGGAAGAATTTTAAAAAACAAAACAAAACAAAACCAAAACAAACAAACCAACCCACTAAATATGACATACCCCTAAAGAGGGAAGCACTTGGTACCATTTTGCATTAAATGCCACAATGCTATTTAAAGCTCCCCCTGCCTATTTTAATTGGGGATTGAGACAATAATCCAGCAACTGCTTTATTTCATAAGCTTGCTGAATTCCTCAAACCTGGGACCCAAATTGTTTTGATAAATACTGCATCCCTAGAACCATGCATTCATACTGGCCTTATTAAAATGTACATTTTAGATAAGCAGTTTCTCCTTTATTCCCTCTTCATCACACTCTAACTTCCACCTTCTGCACCATCATAAAGCATTTGGAGTGAATTTCCTCAGTGACAGTTTCAGATATTGCTCAGATGATCTCCCAGATGTGGCCGGCCATGAGCTGATTAGCTTCTCGACCAGCAGGATATTCAGAGGAATATATTTCTGTAATGGGTTTTAGCTTGTGCCAGGGAAAGTGAATATTTCTGTGAGTGGGAGTTTACCGCCTTTCCTGAAATCGGCTTACAGCATACCATTGCCATCTGACTTACAAAAGGCACGCTTGCTTCCATCTGGATGAGTTAGTAAGTTATCTGCCTGCACCTATCCTTCACTTTTAGTTGACAACTACACATTATGCAAATCCCTGCGCTCTGATGGCGAACAAAGATGAGCAATAAGAGATCAGAGGTTTTTGTAATCAGTGTACATTTCTTACAAGTTCTGTGTTCCTGAACAGACCTCTACCTTCCCCACTGCAGTCAGCTGAGTGTAGGAATGATCCTCCTCCAAATAACTACTTGCTTTCTTACTCTTACCAGCTCCTAATCTTGTTTCTTAAATGGGTATCTCACTAACAGAAAGGCGCATCTGCCTTCTTTCTAACTTAAGCAGCAGACAGCACACATACCCCACACTTGCAAGTACATAAGGGCTCACGCCTGCTTCTCTATGTGTTAAAAAGAAAAATCATTTTGAATGAGGGAAAGATTTTGAATTTAAATTGTTTTGAAATCCATTGATTCATTTCAGTGCTACTCCCATAACTATTAACCTTTTTCCCATTGTGAATTTACAAATATGTGTATTTTATGTGCATATTTACAGTATCACATGAAAATTTTAACAAGGTGCAATCAATAACACGTCTCAGCCCAATTTTAATTACATCAGAAACAGTATTTTATGCAGTATTCTCTAAGAGATTTCACTGCATTAGACTATGAGTGCAAGTACCAGGATGGTTTTGAGAATTCTAATGTTATATTATAACGTGCTTAACATGTATGTTATATACTGTCAGATAAAAACATTGTTTCAGATAGAAAGATTCACTTTAATCAATCTAACTCAGAGAATCCTTACTCTGCTGTATGGTAAATATATTATACAAGCTTTGCAGGCTGACCAGAGCTTGATACAGCCTCACAGCTCCCTGATTTTGCATATTCTAGGAGTTATCATTAATTGTGATGCAGATAAAAGGACACTATTATCTGTAGGGGAAAAAAAAAAAACAAACCACCAAACCCAGCCCAAAAAATCCCTAACCTTTCTGCATGCAAAACACACAATCCTTTTACTCAAGCAAAGATAATTTAAGGACAGCATCAGCCTTTATCTGAGATAAAGACTTAAACAGCAAGCTGCTATGCAAAATTAACTCTGATAAGTAGGCAGACCTGTGTCTACCTGACCCACAGGGCTCCCACTGGTTTCACCTTCCCCGTGGTTTCCTGTGACGCCAACCCCCTTGTTCTGCGTTATCGGCTCCCAACCTCGGGCTGAGGTTTCAAGGCTCTCATGCCGTTTGAACACCGTTGGCGTCACACTTCAGAAAGTTGCCTTCTGTTATCTCAGGCGCTTTGTGAAAGCCCGATTGTGGATGTTTTCCCCCAGTGGGTGCTGCAAACTGAATGCTTTGTTTTATCGTCTGCCAGCGTAGCTGCAGCGTGCGCTCTCTGTGCAGCTCTCAGAAAGGGATTTTTGCTTGCTATGCACCTGAGAGCTCATTCAGAGCTCAGAGGCCACAGATCTGCTCACTGTTCTACAGCATGTGTTTCTGTTAGGGGCTGTGCTGGACTCACCTTTAGGTGACATTTATGTATTTATGCTTTTACTGCAATGCCCACATGTTGCCTTTTCTGAAATCCAAGGCATGGACCTCCAGAGCAAAGCAATTTCACATTGTCCTGACATTGTCCAAACTTACTGAACTGTTAAAGGTTACAAAGTACTTCTAGCTGCCCTGGGATAGGGTAGAACAAGGTGAACTCCTAAGGCTGAATATCTAGTGCTCTTTTTAGGATTTGGCAAAAATTCCCAAGCTATAGATAGGATGAAGAATGACATTTTATGGGGGAAAAAAAAAAAAAAAATCACTTCAGAGAGAACTAAAAATGGAGATCAGGTAGTGACAGAGTGTTTCTGCCATGCCAGTTGTCCCAGGAGAACATCTGCTCCAGAATCTCCACGGGAGCATTTTTAACTCTTCAAGCTGTTTTAACTCAGTTTTTGTCCTAGAACTTGTTTCTCTGCCAGTAACCAAGCTGACCATGCAAGAGCTGAGCACACACAGCTACTAGAACAGGTGATTTATCCTTCCATTGTCCCAAAGAAAAGTCTCTAATTTGCTGATAGACAACCACAAGTGGAATGTAGTTTACATTTGTAATTGCATTTTGCTAATTACTACAGCACAATGAAACTGCACAGCTGCTGAAACAGAGGAGAGAGATGTTTTAAGACTCATTCACTCTGAAGAGTGGTTGAAGAGAGACCTCTTAAAATAAAAGAGCAGAAGCTGCTAATTTGCTAGGCATTGCTTTCAGACAACTGCTTAATAAGTCCTTTTTTCCCCCATAGCATTTGCCAAGGAGGTTTCAAACTATGGTGTTTCCACTAGTGATAAGCCATCTCCTCATCCATGGGGGAGGCTACTTGGTGTCTCTCTGGAGTATCCCTCCAGAGTGCCAAATTGTCTGTGCAGCTGAAGATCCATGCATCTCAAAGACCTTCCATATCTTTCCTCTGCTTTATGTAGCAGGAAGAAAGTGAAGTGACTGCTTACCTGTCAGGCTAATTTCTTGCCTCTGAAAACAGGTGGCTCAAAACTACAGTAGATTTGCTTTTCTCAGTTACTTGTGTAGCAGTCAGGCCTTCAGTTTGCATCAAAGTGGCAGAGCAAATGTCTGTACTTTTTTTTCCCTCTGATACAAAGTACTGCTTGGGCAAAAATACAGACAGCCTTCTGTCACTACACAAAAGACATCCAGTCTCACTTAAAAACAAACAAAAAACCCACCAATTTTACATGGCAGAGTCTTGTTTGCAGGAATATGAAGATCCCACAGATGTAAACCAGCTGCTGGATATTGATATTTCAGTCTTCAAAAAGCTCTCCTTCCTTCTATGTTGAACCCCTGTGATTGTGAAATCCCATGCTGGGAAGCTTTAGATGGATTACTTATGCCTTGCTAATGTCCCTCTGATTCCCACACTCTCCTGTACTATTGTGCCAGTTTGGGGGTCTGATTAGGTGGGTTTTTTTAAGATTGAAAAAAATGAAGTTCTCCAAAGCTTTAGGTCGATATCCACCACAGGAAGAAACCTGGCCCCCAAGAACTGGTCTTTCACCCTGCAGTTGGCAACACCAAAAAGACACTTGTGTATTTTCTGAACCCGGTAGGTCTGACTGAAGTACCATCTCTTCTGCCTGGTCCTAGGCAGTATAATCACATTTCTATCCAGATTTATTGTCTACCCACGAAACAACAGAGAGGATCAATGAACTCCACTTATTACCACCAGCAGCTGAGAAAAAGAGGGCCATAAGACAGACAGAAACAATTTGCCAAGAGGTATTTTAGGTCTGGGTAAGATAAATACATGAACACAGAGTGTCTGTGCCTTAAAGCAACACAGGAGCCTGCAGGCTCCTGACACAGCCTGCAAGGGCAGGTCTAGAGCTCCTTCTTCTCCTCCTCATCAGCCGGTCACATGCTTCTGCAACCCTGCATGCACCTGGGGCACACAGGATGCACACAGGCTGCTCCCCAAGAAGCCTGTGATGCAGAAGCCAAATCTGAACCTGAAAATCGCACACAGCAAAAATGTATCTTTCATGTTGTCGTCAAATGGGCTGACTAACAGATCAGAAGGACCAATTGCATGCTGAAACAGGCAATTGATCCCAAGCTTGCTGCTCAAAATATTTTAATGTATGCCTCCTTTTAGATTTTATTCCCCTCATTTTGGAAGACTTTTATCACACAACACCCCAATATTTTCTGAGTGTAATTTTTTTCTTGTATATATGGGAGGGTATAAATTTGTGGCTGCTACTGTGTTTCCCTGAGTTTGAATGATTAAAAATTCAAAGCGTCTGAAAAAATTCAAAGTATCTGAAAGTATTTGGCCAAATTATAGGGGAGTTCTGTACATTTTTCTCATACTTTAAGGAAAAATATTACTTATCTAAAATTTGCTCAGATAATTAGTCTCAGTTATCCTCACCAGATAATTCTAATAGGTCACTAGGGTTCTCTTAATGCGTACTTTAAATTTTATTTAAAATCCCAAACTCAGAGAATTAATTACAAACATTCCAAACATCTCTTCGCATTCAGTGTTCAGGAAATCTGTATTTCCTCTGAATGCAGTCCTGCAGTAATACCCCTTAAAGGAAGAAAAAAGTCCTTACACATCTGCAGGTACTTACAGTATTGTCAGATCTACAAGGTTAAGTGCTGAAGTCTGAACATAAGCAATAACAGGAAAAAAAAAAAAAAAGAAAAAAGAAAAAAAAGGAATTTTTTTCCTCACTAGTTTGTACTGCTATGGTTTTCACAGCCCCTCATAAATTATTCTTTTTGGCTCTGTCCATTCCTTTTGTAACTATACTATAGTTACTATAACTATAGCCACTTTTATAACTCACCAAAGAGCAATGCAAACACAAATTAAGAATAAAATTTTCCAACGAAATGCAGCATCAAGAACTTCTCATGCAGGCTACTGCCAAAGGTAATTCTGAAGGCTCTTTTGTCAGTAAATGCTTCACAGAATAATAAAATGAAATCGTTTAAGGCAGGCAGTCACAGGCTGTAAAGGATATCACATATAACACAATGACATTTAAAGAGGCTTCAGAAGTTCTGTAAGTGCAACCTGTATCTAAGTCAAGGCATTATGTCTCAAACTTGCAGCTGTATGTTTTAATATTTTGCTTCAGTACGACATTAACTCCCTTTGGCATCTTTCGAAATCATAAATCCATACAAATCAAAAGTTTAAATATTGTCAAGATAAATAAAAGTGTAGTGATGTGCCTGGAAGGACTCTTAAGGTCTTTGATTCCTTTTAGAAACTCTGTCACCAAGCTGAGGAGCGATTTTCCTGCTTCTGATGGAGACAACTCAGAACTGAATACTGTCAGAACTGAAGCTGCAGGAATGGGAAATGCACTGCTGAGTTCACTGCCCTGGTCAGCTCCAAGTATGTTATTCTTCCACCCTGCTCATCTCAACCGCTTTGTATTATTTGAGCATGAGCAGTTCTGCACAAAACAACAGCAAAAGGAATTAAAATCTAAGGATGATACCTCCATATTGTCCCCATAGTCTTGATTCCCCTGGACCAAGTTACTACCTTGTAACACTCAACAGACTCAGATTTTCCTAGCTTGTCACTCTGTAGCAACAAGGCCAAGGAGCTTTCTGCAGAAGAGCAAAGTTGGCTTACTGCTCAGCTGTTGGCAGACCAAAAATCTATATTCAGAAATGCAACAGTTCCTTCACTAAAATGCCTCTTTTTGTTGTTGTTTTTTCAATTTATTTCTATGAAAAGGTGAGGCATCTAAAGAAAACATCTTCAGAAAGAGAAAAAAAAAGAGGAAGGAGAGGTTGCTTACTAATCAGTTCCAAAGACAGGCGTTTGCTTTAAGTTTGGTGGACTGTAGGAAAAAACTGTCCTCTTATGTATCTGTAAAATATCTCATAAAATTTTAATGCTACTTTGATAATTAATTAATACAATTAATAATAAAACACTGGAAATTCTACTGCTTTTACTATGTCTTAAAGAGTTTGCAGCTAAATTCATGTGCCATTATACTCGAGAGACACCAAACAGATTTGTATCAGGCCATTAAATAATGTTGATTTTAAATGTAGATCAAATAGAATGAAGTCCTGTTTTGAGATAACAAGTTCTAGGGCCCTGAAGGAGATACAGAATTTTCTCTCTTGTACGGACTCCCTTACAGTATTAAAAAAGACAGGGAAACACACAGACACACAGGTGTGCACACATGCTCATACATCCATGTACAACTGCATGCGTATTTTCTTCTAAGTCTGTGAACTGAATTAAGAAAGAGGGAAGTGTGAGTGAAAGCAAGTGAGAGCTTAGAGATGTACAAAAGCCATCTAGACGTGACCCTGAGCTATAGGTGGCTGCATCTGAGCAGGGGATTTGGACAAAATGACCTTCAGAGGTTCTTTCCAACCTTAGCCATCCTGTGACTCTGTGATTATGTGAATTCTACAACTAGGAATAACAATATTAAAAAAAATAACAACAAAAAACTTAAGCCCTATTCTGCAAAAATATGAGGTAAAATGTGTTTTTTTTTTCCTCCTTAGTAGTATTATTAATACAGGAGCATTAAGAAGAGTGAATGAGGCACATAGAAAATGTCTATCTCTCCATCCATCCATCCATCTAGAAACTGCTCTGACAGCACTTGTCTCACAGCATGAGGGGGATGTAGAGATGTTGAGAAGATTATATTTTTTGTATTGTCTTTCCTGCCCCCACTCCCAACTCAATTTAGGATCTATCCCCAGCCACAATGCCTTGGGTTTCTTTCTGCTCTACTTTTGGGGAAATGGGAATTGTGTCCTTTGTCCCAAGCTGAAATGTCAGCCTTCCCAGAGCTGCTGTGCGTATCAGAGGAGTCTGCTGATTCACAGTCACTTATGTGACTTAATAACAATAAAGTTATACTTTATTTTGATGCCATAATTGTCTCATGAAATACTAAGGTCTACATTGCAGAAGTAAAACTGTTATTTTTCAAAAGCATCTACATTTCTTCAAGTGATTTTAAAATGTCCTCAGTATCCGTCCACACCTTCAATAACCAAAAGTTCATTTGGCAACTTACCAAAGCCAAGAAGGATCTTAAACTGACATAGGAAGATCCTCTGAGAGCGTCCTTGCAAATATCATGAAGTTTGTGGCACACAGCCATTACAGCTGAAGGCTGTGTAAACTTTAAGTGAACTCACCTGTAAACTAGGACTTTGTTATCATGTCTCTTGGGCATGAGTACTAAATATTCATGTTTTACCACCTCCCAAAAAGAAAGGAAAAAAAGCATCTGCAAGAAAAGCAGATGAGCAAAAGTAAACAAAAGGCAGAACAGTGCACCAGCAATGCAGACAACTGTTTGTGTTAAAGCATCACAGAGGAAAAGGTCATGAGTGAGAATGAGATTGCTTAGCCAGCATTTCAGAAATAAGATGTTTGCTTTAGGTTGCTTATGGTACCTAAAGATTAGAGGATAATCAGGATTGTGGCTGATTGAATACGGTGTGTAGGTATGGCAAAGCCAACCTGAGCTGTGATTTATCAAACTTCAATACTCTGTTTCTAAGGGCATTGAGTGCCACACTCTTTAGAGAACACTAAAAAAACCCAACAGTCTGTCATGGGCAACTGAGGATATTACTTCTTCATGGAGGGAATCATCTTTCAGGGCCTCACTCTTAATCAACAGAACTGAGGATTGACCACTGAATCCAGTCCCCTGATATTTTAAGCAACCACATCTTTTAATGCCCTTCAGAAACTGATCAAAAAGAATTGGTTAAGCTCTGAACTATGAAACTCTATCTCCAATGTAACTATGATACATCTACACATATCTTTTTCAGCCTTAAATTCCTCACATCACTACTGTTTTATGCCAAATGTAGCATAGGATATTATCTTGTGTTTGTCAGCAGGCTTTAATTTTACAGCCTTTTAAAGTGGCAGGAGTAGAGTTCAGCTCAGGTTCAAACACCTAAGCTTATATGACCTGTAGATGCTGTAGATGCCCCAAATTTTGGGGCTGAGCTCCTACTGGCCCCAGTGATGAAGTTAAACATGAGCAAAATACAATGTAAATTAATGAGAATTGTATTATTTTGAACCTGGTCTAAGCTAAGACATTTGTCTTCAGAACTGAGGTGGGCCAAATCTACCCACACAGTCAAGACACCTCAGCTGGGCAGAGAAAGACCTACTGCAGAACAGCAGCTGGACAGGGGAGTGAGAATATGTGAGAGAAAAAACTCTGCAGACATCAAGGTCAATTAAGAAGAAGGAGGAGGAGGACGTGCTCCAGGTGCCAGAGCAGAGATTCCCCTGAAGGCCATGGTGAAGACCATGGGTGAGGCAGGCTGTCCTCCTGCAGCCCACAGTGGAGGTCCGCAGTGGAGCAATTATCTGTTTGCAGCCTGTGGAGGAGCCCATGCTGAAGCAGTTTGTGAAGAACTGCAGCCCATGGGAAGGACTCACATTGATGAAGTTTATAGAGAACCGTCCCCATGGGAGGGACCCAACACTGGAGCAGGTGAAGAATCTGAAGAGTTCTCCCCATGATGAGCAAGGAGGGGCAGAGACAACAGATGGTGAACTGACTACAATCCCCATTCCCTGTCCCCCTGCTGCTAGGGGATAGGAGGCAGAGAAATTGGGAGTGAGGTTAAGCCCAGGAAGAAAGGAGGGGTGGGGGGAAGGTGCTTTAAGATAGATAGGGTTTTATTTCTTATTACCCTGCTGTTATGGTTTAACCCCAGCTGGCAACCAAGACCGCACAGCCACAAGCTCATTTCCCCTAGCTGGGATACGGAAGAGAATCAGGAAAGGAAAAGTGAGAGAACTTGTGGGTTGAGATAAAGACAGTTTAATAAGTAAAGCAAAAGCCGTGCATGAAAACAAAACAAGGAATTCATTTACTGCTTCCCATCAGCAAGCACACGTTCAGCCATCTCCAGTAAAGTAGAGCTCCATTATACGTAATGTTTACTTGGGAAGACAAACACCATCACTCTAAAAGTCTTCCCCTTCCTTATTCTTCCCCCAGCTTTATATGCTGAGCATGAGGTCATATGACATGGGATAACTCTTTGGTCAGTTGAGGTCAGCTGTCACAGCTGTGTCTCCTTCCAAATTCTTGTGCACTCCCAACCTACTTTCCAGCAGTTGTGAGGAGCAGAAAAGGACTTGACTGCTTAGCATAAACCAAAACCACCAGTGCGCTATCACACTATTCCCATCCCAAATTCAAAACATAGCACTATACCAGTGGCTACTAAGATTAAGAAAGTTAACTCTATCCCAACTGAAAACATGATTCTGATTTGATTGACAATACATTAAATTAATTTTCCCAAGATGAGTCTGTTTTGGCCATGATAGTAATTGGTGAGTGATCTCCCACTACCTGTCCTTATCTTGACCCATGAGCCTTTCATTATGTTTTGTCTCCCCTGTCTAGTTGAGGAGGGGGAGCAACAAATGCAGCCCAAGCCACATTGTGCTGTAACACATATCTCTAATATTCCTGCCTCTGAGTTGCATCAAACGAACCAAGAAAAAACAGACTTTTCTGGCATTCACACTCAGTCACCACAAGGACACATGCATCCAGGGATCCAGGCAGATTTAGTCAAAGGGCTGAAAAGAGCATCCTCACAACCAGCAGACAGACATTACACATCTATAGGTGGAATTGGGCTGTGAGATCAGACTTCTTTCACAGCTACAATGTGGTACAGCCACCAGCAAGCTCTTCCGGGTTTACACTCCTTCAGAAGCACAAAGCAGCCGTCAGCCATGTTTAACTAGATAGGCTTGCAGTTGCTTTGGCATTGCCAGAATGATCTGAAGGCATAGACTGAACATGGGAATCAACCCTAGCACGTTATCTTTCTCACGCTGTAGTGAAGAGTACATTCAATTTGCATTCACTTACAAAAGGTCACATTTCTTGCCTTCATTAAAGAAAAGGTTCATGAAGAAAATACATGGGCCCAGGGGCACCACTTGGTTATGCAAAACTGACGAGATGCACCTGCCTGCTCTGACAAGTGTCTGAGGTTCTTAGACCCAAGCAAAGTAAGAGCCAACAGAGAGACTTAACCCTCTAAAGGAAGGTTCTTCCATTACTTCCATTACTTCCATTACTAGCATTGCATTTAAAACTGAAGAGAGGGAATGGTACAAGATTTTTTTCCCTCAGTCGTGGTCCAAGCCCAAACTGACACAGCAGAGTTTTAAAGCTATTTTAAAGCCTTTAAAGCTGTTCTAAAGCCTTTAAAGACCCTGAAGACTGGGGGCCTACAGCAATGGAACACACATACATAATAAAAGTAACGAGAGTGTCACAGCTATGATTTCTAGTCCTCTGGAAGCTGGGCAATTTTCTCAGCACAGAAACATCAAACATGCAACCTCAGATCACTGCAACCTTATGATCTCTTGGTTCATAAACCTGCCACTATAGCTTACTTCCATAAACTCAGATTGAAATTGCTTTAGTGCAATCATGTCTGGTCTATTAACTCACAAATTGTCTTGATCCTTTGAAGATGGCAGGAGTTGCATGTCCTCAACATAGAACAGTAAAATAAATAAAAAAATATAAAAAACCAACCCTCTCTCTTTCTTCTTCCACACAAAGGTTGTTAACTGACTCTACAGCATCTGATATGAACTCTGCTGCAGAGGCAAGGAAAACTGTGTTTGGTCTGCTTGGTAAATAAACCCAGAGCTCAGAGCATGGCTGAGCCACAGGGACAGGCTTATAAATCAACAGATTGTAATGTTTCAGGGAACAGTGGTGCCAAGTCTGATGATTATCTGATGGGAAAATTGCTTATGGAGAAAGAATTTAAATATGCTTTAAGTAAACATTTGAGCAAGTAAGTTTCAACTTCATTTTCCATAAATGCTTGTGACAGAAATAAATTAATCACATATATCCACAGAAAGGGAAAATGAAAAAGATTATGAGAGCTTTTGTCTGCAATTGCAAGTAAGAACAAAAGGCTCTTTCAGTAAATACTATTATAAGCTTATAAGTTTATTTTCTTTATTTTATTTTCTTTATTTTATTTTATTTCTTTAGTAGCTACTCAAGACTTACTTGAAGGCCCACAGCATGCAAATAGGACAAATAAAGGAGTTTACATAAATGTATACAGACCATTCAGGCAACATAACACAGAGGAAACCAAGCTATTATTCACTTTCTGTATTTTTTAAATGCAATATTCACAATAGCAAACAAGGAGCAAAAGAGAACAATGGCAAGTACAACACAAAAAATGAGATTAAAAGATTCCCTACAGGTGATACAAGAATACCAGGGAAATTTTAAAAAGGTTTTCCTCATCACAATTTCCAGAGGAAAACCAAAATTAGCCTACGCTCTCTCCTCCAGGCTGATTCCTGTTGCTTGTTCCTAATAAAAGTTCTTTCCTGTATGTACCATGCATAAAGAGAAATAAATCCTTCCTCTTGCTCCACAGGCTCGCAGACATTTTTACAGTCAGTTTAACAGAGGGGAAACAGGAGGACTTCTCCTGTGATCCTATAAGCTTGCCTCCCCACCTTTTCCCTCCCTTCCTTCCCAACAGGTTACTGAAGCCAGGCTGCTTGTCTCTCACACAGGTCAGCACACCAACAAACACCAACATGCAAAAACCTCTTCAACACCCTCCCACAAAAAACTCTCACAGCTGCTGCTTGAGGGCTATCACCTGAGTGGCTCCAGGTTTGCAAGGCTGCCTGTCTGGGATCTGTGGATATACAAGCAGAAGGGACAAAGCTCAAAGCACCAAGATGGAATAAGCCTTACCTGGGCATCTTGTCCAGCAAGCAGTCTAGGTATTTCAAAATGTAAGAAATGACAAAGCTGTTTGCTGGAAAAAAAAAACATTAAAAAGCTACAGACAGACATCAAAAGGTTAGATACATCCCCTTGTGGACCATTCTGCATGACTTTTAAGAATAGTATCATGTGTTTGCAGCTTTTAAAAAATGAGAAATATGACTTGTCAGAAGTTCACTCATTCAATTTTCCAAGTTTGCTGTTATTTTCTTAACTGAAAATCCAACAATGGTGTCTGTCATTATAATGTCTTCCCTTATATATCTTGGAGATTAATTTAAAAAACAAAAAAAGTCTTCTTTAAATTATTTTTTTTCCTCCAGTTGAAATTCCCCCAAAATAGCAGGCTCCAAGTTACACTGCAATCAAGCTCAAAAAAGACATGATGGATACCATCACTATAGCTTTAGGAACATCTGTTGGCATAGCAGTCACTTAATTTATATCCACTGAAGACAGAACTGATAAAGTTTGTAGTGGCTAATTTAAACTGAAATGATCTTTGTCATTGTATAGAATAAGAAATAAGTTTATTGGGTTTTTTGAGTTCTCTTCTTTACACTTATTTTTTTCTCTCCCAATGCTTTATCCAAAACACACATCAAAGACCATTGTAATAATGTATATCCAGCATGATTCTCCTCTAGCATCTCCCAGTTCTTTCTTCCTGACTTTATTCATTAGATGCCTTCAAAGCATTTCCACAGACCTCCCTTCTCAGCAAGATCTAAGAATTCTTACACAGCCTCACTGTGCACTGGCGAAATCTGTTCAAGACTGTCTTTGCCAATTTACGTGAACAGCTTTGCTTTACATATTTCTTCAACAATTTTGAAACTTTGGTTTATTCAGCATACACTTATAATTAGTTCCCTCCTGGTTCTTTTTTGCCTTTCATTTCCAATTGGAAAATAGTCAGTTGGAGACACTCTTTCATCTAAATGGAGAGCCAGGCTCTTCCAAATCACCTGGAAGAGTCTGTCTGAGTCTGGATGAGCCTGCCTTGCATGAGAAGACCTTCCAGTTTTCTTTCAACTCCTTGAAAAATTTATTCTGCGGTCTTGATTTTTAAAATGTGAATATTGACAGGTTAACACCAATGTGTTAGGGCTGAGGTACCAGATCATCACCAAGATGCTGTCTCCGCTTGACACCCCAAACTTTCCCAACCAGTCAGCCTTCCAGCCCATGGTCAGACCACCCATCCCTACAAAGGAGAAGGCTCTTGCAACTGCACCACCATTCACACTGATTTGCACCTATAAATCTGCTTGCTCAGCTGTGGAAATCTAACACTAAACTTCTCTTAGGAGGCATTTACTTATACAAGTATGAGATGGGTTGCAGAGCCTAGCTGCAGAACCAAGTTTGCCATCTCACTTGTGATGGGAAAGGACATTTCTATGAGATTTTGCATGATGGGAGTATGTGCAGTGCAGCAAAGCTCTTGAAATAAAAGATTTTGAAGAATTAATCAGCTTGGTTTGAGGCATGTTGATGGCAAAGGGTTTGACTCGAGGCTACTTATGTCTGACATCATTGTTTTTGCTTGCGCTGAAATTATTCACATGGAAAGCAGCGTTTTGACCAGTATAAGTAAAGTAACTCACAAAAACAACCAAGACCAGGATATCTCAGGCTGAATTCCCCTCACTCCTCCAGCTTCCTTTGAATAAATGAACTTCCTTACACACTGACAGACTCAGGAGATTAATTCAGGATGTGTGTGCACAGTACACCTGGCAGACACGATAAAGCCTGGCTCAAAGAGCTAAGATGAAACAAAGGCATAAATAATACTGGTGAAGGATTTACAAAAGGACAAAATATGGGCAGCCATTTAGAGGTGACAGTAATTACTTAAGTAAATGTCAAAACTCTTCAAAGAAACAAGGGGGGAAATTTTCATGAATATTTAAGGCTGAAACATGTGAGCATGTTGATTTGCCATTTGGAAGGTTACGTTCCTGTCTTATCTTCCCTGTGATAGCTATGGGAATGGATATTAAAATCTGTTGCAGGACAAATGCTTACTGTTTGAGGGAATATTGATTCTACATGCATTGAAACCAATGGTCTTTCAATTCACTCAGCACCTAAAAAAGGTTTATACTGTTCCTAACCATGAGAACAAAAATAAGCAAGTAGCAGAAAGAACTCCAGACACCTGTAAACACACAGAGGCACTTTCTTTGCTATAGACAGTACCTTCTGGCCACAGTGGGACAAAAGAAGTTCACTGGACCTTATTATAATCTTTTTCTCTAGCTCCATCCCAGCTTTCATCATCAGAGGCAGAGGCCAGAAAGCAAGTGATTGTACAGCTAGCAACAGTGCCCACAGCCAAAGGTGAGGAGAAGTGCAACACTGCTGTGCCTCACTCATGCTTTTCTCCACCGTTAAATGCCCTTTCTGCAGAGCTCCCAGTTACCTGGCTGTCACTGCCTGACAGTGAATGTAGGCATACATTTAGAACTCACTATGCAGCTGCACCAAAAGAGTTTGCAAAGCCTGAATGGCATCTCCAAAGATATGCATTCACTGTCAAGATTGGCAGAACAACCTTATGAAGTCAAGCAATGGCAAATAAAATGAAATTTAGTATATTGAATTCTATATTTAAGGAAATAATGTGGTAAAAAAACCCACCTATTATAACTCTGTGCTTAAAATGATGGGCTCTGAGATATCTGTTACAATAAGGGGGAAAAATCTTAAATTTATCATAGGCAGTTCCACAACAGCTTCACTTCAGTACCTACCAAAACAACAGGAAGTCAGTGTTAGAATTAATTTGGAAAGAAATAGAAGACGGGAAAAAAAAAAAAAAAAGAAAAAAAACTCACAAATCAACAAACCGACAACATTATTATGCCCCTATGTAAATCCATAGTGAAGTCTTGGTCCTTATATCTCAAAAGTTAAAGAATGTAGAAGAGCTTAAGGAGAGCAAAAGGTGTGATCAAAAATAAGGAATGTTTTCTACATGGAGAATGACTTTGTAAGTTAGATATCTTCAGAATAGGGGATGGCTGAGGAGAATACGTTAGAGATCTACAGAGTAATGGCAGAAGAATAAGGGGAAAAGTGTTACCTGCACCCATTTTCCTGCTCGCTCCACTAGACACTTGTTTTTCTCAGACAATGGAAACAGTTTATGGACTAGAAAGCTTGGATTTGATTTAATTCACTCAGTCTTAAATTTTTACCTAACATTTTACATTAAATATAGCAGCTACTGAAGCTACAGAGCTTAGTTCTGCACTATCCAGTGTTTAAATTTTGTTTGTCTATTTGATTTGTTCATATTGAAGCTATAAACAAGTCCAATCTATCCAAATCCCAGAGAGCCACATGTAGAAGAAAAAGGGAAAGACATCTTGTATGGCAGCTAACCTAATCTCTGAGTCCATCCTTGACCAGTATAAATGACATAATCCTCGGTACTCTCTCGTTTGTGCTAAAGGCAAAAGCCTTTACAGATCCAGGGTTAAAAGATAATTTTTTCTCTCTGATTCTTGTTGAATTGTGCTGAGCACATACATACCTATAATATGTCATGTCTCAGGTAAAGGACATCAGGAGATGACCTTTAAATCCAGAAAGTGTTTTAAACTCCTTTATATTGCAGAAATTTTTAAAATATGATATAGACAACGATGACCACAGAGGTATCCAGCTAGTTCCATTTAATGCAGTGATTTGCGTGAATTGCCACATTTATCTAGACTAAAATTAGGCAATGAGCTAGTACTCACTCACTTGACTCACTCACTTGATATCTCTAATGTTCCCGGTAAATGCTGAACAGCAGGACATCATAAGCTACTTGCAGTTAGCCAGAAGGTCTCTTATTTGTTCTCACATCTGACTAATCTGGGTTTGATATCAAGGGAAATCATTTAAGTTATTCGATGTTGTAGAAAAAGAGCCTGTTTTAGGTAAAGGTAAGTGGGAGAATTCAGTCTGATGACAACTGAATACTAATAAATCCTATAAGCTGAAACATAGGATAAAATGAAGAATGCTTCACTCTGAAAAACAAATGACATATTTTTATTCAGAATTATGACCAGTTATGAAGGAACCCATGGTTCATTAACATCAGTAAATGTTGTTGTTAAAATCAGTAAATGATGCTAGCTTAGTCAAATCCACCAAGAATTTCCATTTTTTATATAAAATGGAAATATTACTTCTTCTACAGAAAGAAAAGGATATATATAGAGAAACCCTTATAATAGGCATTAAAATATTTTTATGTACAAATTATTTGCCCTAGTGTACTGAGCTATACCACAGTACCATTCTTAGGAACTCAGCACTGGAAGAGGTGACCTTATCTCCAACGGCAAGGCCAGTTTTCTGTACGTGTCAACAACAATTAAGTACAAAAGGGATCATAGAACATCTACTGCCCCTAATGTCCTTATTGACACAACACCTCTACCAGCCTGTATTAATCTGAAAGTCTTTTCACTCCTTGGTTATCTTCTAAGTTGTCATTATTTAGAAGATGTGATATTTAAAGCAGCAATTTAGGCTAGTAAAAAGCATAGGAATAGGGGCAGTCTGAGTGCAAAAGAAAGAAACCTATAACTTTAAGAAAATGTTTTTCATTTAAAGAAGTTCAAATTTGCAACTGTGCCTTTGGGAACGAGAATTAAAGTCCAGCTCATATCTGGACAGTCCAACTGCCACCTCTGTGCATGGCACTGTCTGCTGCTTCCACTTCCAACATAATTCATGATGCTTTGTGGCAGTCTGGCAAGATCAAGCAGAAGGTGGATTATCCCAGTGATGTTGGGTGAACAGTGGTTTTGATCTCAGATATCCACAGTCTCAGGTTTTTCCTCCTTCTGTTCCTTATGTCGCTATTGCCAAAAAGAATAATCTGTTAAATTCATAGCCAGCTGAGAATACTTATTTTCTCACATAGGTAAATGTTGCTTAGTCGCTTTCAGATGGAAGCATTCCTTATGTCCTTAAGCCAATGCAAAATCTGAGCTCTGTACCATATGGTAGCCTCCAGCATGCTCTTGATATACGTGTTCATGCATGGGGGATTTTTGTCCATGTTTATCATGTTCAATGAAAGATAGGCATGCTACTAACATTCAGCATACATGGTGACAGCTCCTTTCTCCATAGATCCATAGAGGAGCTGAGTAATTCTACATTGCTTCTCCAGGCAACTGTAAAGATTCTACCAGCTGTAGGAGTTTAACAGCTTTTTGGATAAGAGTAAACTACTAAAATTAGAGCATTGGCACCTAGTTCCATAATTCCATAATACTTCTTTTTTACATTCTCAGTATAGGGCAGAATTAGGATCCTCCAGGCTGGAAAGCAACACGTAGGTCCTCCTATCGCTATTTAGAGTAATAGCACTGTGATCATGTTTGAAAGGAATTTAATTCCTCAGCTACATGAGATTACCATTCCTTTCACTCACTGTCTCAGGCTGTACAGTCACCTCTGAAGAACACATCCAGCTTCATTTGATGAGAACTCCTTGTGCCTTTTCCTCTGTATGTAAAGACATGCTCCAAGACATCCAATTCTGCAGGTCCCAAGAGCAACTGGTTTGAGGAAACACCAACCTCAACTTCCTTAGCAAATTTCCGATAATTTATTTGTTCCATAGAACATATTACAAACTTGCAATAGATGATCCATTTTACATTAATATACATTTATTTATTTTGCTTCTCTCTCAAAAAGTAAAACACAGTACGGTAACAAGACTCAAAACATCTACATGTAAAATCTTGTTCACTTCTCTGAATTTAATGAGCTTTTCTACTCTCTGATCTATGTATTGATTCCACCAACTCCTACAGCTTTCTTCACTTCCACATCTTCTCCCCCATTTTTCATAGTAGCAATTAAAAATGTATAAATCAGGTTGTCTCTGAAATGTGAATATTAAGAAGACTTAATATATTTTCTCTTATCTATGATGAAGCCGAAGAAAGTCTATGCTTTCCAGAACAAGCTGTCTTGTGATTTACACCATTCTTGAGAAACTCTTGCAGTGCAAATATTATTAATATATTTGCATAATATCTACCACAACCTAACCATGGACTTGATACCTGCTGTGAGTAAAGAAGACACTCATGTCTTCCACACTGTCTATAAAGGTACAGAACAGAAAGATATATTGCTATTTTTCTCATTAGGATTTACTTTACATTGCAAAAAGCTCACATTTAGGTTCTTCCCATCCAGGTTAAAAATTCTGTACTCATTTGCAAGGACTGGTGAAGCCTGGGCCTGAAGTGTCTGCTTGGCTTCCAGGTTTGTAGACACTTCAGCTGCGACCCATCTTTATATCTGCATGGAGCTGTGAACTGCAGAGTGCAAGTATGGGCCATCTTCAGTGTCCACCAAGCAAACAGAACTTAGTGAAATGACAGTTTGTGGTGTCTGAACACATGTTTAAGTAGTGTCCCCAATTTCCCTAGTGATGACTCATGACTCAGAACTCTTATGGTGTGTAGGTGCAGTCTCAGAAAATTTTATTAATGCATTCTGGCTCTGGAAGGATGAGGCAAGACCCTTGCCCAGGTTCCTCAGAGGCACCCAATTCCTTTGAGAGAAGTTTATAGGCAGGGGAAAACAGTGTCAGCCTCTCCCAGGGTCTGTGATCCTCTTCAACTGTCAACACTGGGGCTCAAACAGAGACCAGTATTGATCATAGCATAAGACACCTCAGGAAAGCCCAGTGGGATACTTCACTTTCCCTCTGTGGTCTAACACATCTTTCTCAGTCCTAATAATAGGCATGTTGCACTCACAAGGATGAACTCACATGGTCAGCGAAGAGTAGAATTACCTGGATATTAGTGGGAGAAGTGCTTCCCAAAATAGCCATCCCCCCCTGTGGTCTGATTCAGTCCTGAATCTCAAGGATGATGGACAGTTGAGGCCCAAATGATGAAACTGGAAACTTGGCTCAGCATTCCAGTGGGTTCTCAAAATCACAGACACAAAAAGATCACACACTAGTAGTTATCCTTATGCTCACCTCTAGTAACCTCGTACTTCCATTAGTGACAATTAACTGCCTTTCTTTCCATGTCAGAATGACTAAGAATTTTAACTTTTCCTCCTTTTCTAACATCTGTCTCTGCTCCAAAGGTGTCAATCATCCTTTTCTTTCAAATTTTATATGGATTAACATAATTAACTTAAACTCAATTGTTCCCAGTTTGCTCTTACCTTGAAGTCTGATGCTACTCCACCTTCAGAGCTCAAGAAGGGCTATTGTGTTCAAAAGCCTAGGTGTTTTTGCAAGTTCTGTCATCTGGAAAAAAACAAAAACCAAAAAAAAACCTACCTGTATCTTCCAACTTTGCCTCTGTAAAGCCCTAGAAGCATTTTGGTAACTTTAGATTTACACCACTGACCCTTTACCTGACTGTTCTGGCTCAGTATCTCAGGATCTTCACTATTTCACCTTGCTACAAGCATATCAAAATACAGTGCTGGAAGCTCTGACAATGCAGAGTAATGACAAGGGCTAAAGCAATGACAAGGGCTAAAACAGCTTCTAAGATGGATGTTCTCAGGTGGCAGCTGTTTAAGAAAGAGAAAAAAAGGGAATTTGAAAATTTGAAGAACTTGTCGCACAGCACCCCACAGAAAAATTCCCAGAAAGACTCAACTGTGTGTGTCACTCAAGAACAGGTAGATACACCCCAGAAACACCGATTCTGCAATGTGTCAGATATCATGTGGGTACAGAGAGGCTGTCTCCATACATATTACAAGCAGCAATGGGAACAAGCAGGGAACAAATTATATGACATAAAGTTTAACGTTTGTCAACAGAGGAATAGGCCTATAACTATACAAGTATGGCCTAAGAAATGGTTACACAAGTAGTCCTGAAAATGGCAAGACTTTATGTTTTTTTCCAGGTCAATGGAACGTAGAAGGGTGTGTGGTTGTTTGTTAAGAGTGGCACTCATTATTACGGGACTAACTAGTCTTTCAGTAGCTGTGAGGAAATAATGGAATAGGGAAAAAATGTTAAACTGTGGACACAGGTGTTAAATCCAATAATGGAATTAAAAATTATTATAGATGTGTATTTAATAGAAATTTGTAGTGACAGACAGAATACTGTTGCCTGCCTGTAAGGCTTGTCCTGGAGTCTGTGGCACATGTGAAGGCAGAAGCAGAAGTGATGAAACACCATTTCCACTGTAATCAAGGTTGGTTCTTTCTGCAGTGGGTCTGTAGAATGCCATCAAATGTCTTACTAGGGGATGAATGGGGATACATTTGCAAAACCACTACATTTGGCAAACTGTTTGAAAAACTAAGTTTACACAATCAAAGCTGCCTGAAGCATAGTAGCAGATGGCATTACAGACAGATGCTAGGAAAAAAATGTTATTTTCTGCAAACATACTTAAGCACTGAAAAGCTGTTTAGATGAAAAGGTTACTCCCTCATGCACTAGTTGCTAGCTTCTTTTTCATAAACAGAGACACAAATTTAAACATTTCTATTTCCTTGACAAATTGATAAGACAAAATAAAACCATGTTTTAATTTATGCACTCAAAGGAGGTATTAAGAGAGAGGTAATAACTTGGGTTTGAATTCCATCTTAGTTTCTCTCTCTCTTTTTTATTTTTTCTAACCTTAAAACATCATATTAAGAAGAAACGCTGCCTTTCTGAATTTAACAGTGCTAGCTTATGCCTCTGTTGAAGACTGCCAAGTATGTGAACACAAACAGATTAGAACTCTAACGTTGCAGAATATTTCTCACTCTAGGAAACAGAGTATTTACATGTAGAGCTGTACCTTGTCTCCCTCCTGAAACAATCTTGCAATTAAAATCATACTGAGAGTAAAGATTTTTCACAGAATGAAATTCAGAATGCTCTCAGTCCAAAGTACCAAATTTATTTTTTATAAGTTGAAACACTTTAACAACAACATATTATACATATATAATTATGTTAATGGTGTGTATTTCAAGCTTACTATTAATATACAACATACAAAACTATATACTTTTTTAATTGAAAATGAACTTAAAATGAATTTATTTTCAAAATTTTCTCATTGACATCCCTGTGAAATGCTCTTGGTTTAACAATCTTCATTTTCTGATGAAAGATGGTTCCATAGTGATATCATCTGGATAAGATGAATACTCCATTGCAATAATTTCATGGTTATTTTTCACAGCCTTATGTAAAGACATCTACTTTTGTTCTCAGGTCCCCTCCACCCCAAAACCAGACAAAAAACCCACAAACACACATGCACACACACAAAAAATAAATAAAATAAAATAAAAGATGTGTATAAACAGAAACTTAAACTAATGTCAAACTATGCAATTATTCACCCTCTGTTCAGGCAGCAGATGATTTTTAAAAATAATTCCTCTCATGAAATACATCTCTGACCTTCAGAAGAAATCACTGCTCTGTTTAACAGCTATGTCTTTAAATAAATTTATAACTGGCGAGTACAATGTTTTAGAGGAAACACATGAAAACCTGGCCCCCTCACTTTTAGGGTCATGAGGGAGTAAGCTTTCCCCTCTTGCTAACTGCTACTCTATGTAAGCAATCAGTTATTGGCTAAAGGCTGTTCAGTGACAAAAAGCCACCATGTATGTTTTAGTTTGTTTTTCAAGCTTGCGATGTTAAAACAGAATGATGAAAATACTATGTCAGCTTCTCTCAGTGGGTTGATGATTTTAACACAAGCTGAAGTCATAAGTTTTACATGGAGTAACTAGGCAATTTAATTATAAAATATATTAATTGTATTTTCTAGTCACAGTAAGTAAGAGAAATGAAGTTAAAACTTCAAGCAAGTTTAATACACAGTTAGGAAAGACAAAGGGTAATAGTTCTTCTCATTAGTTAAAGCTATCACCATTAAGGGAATTAAGCTTTTTGTTACAGCAGAAAAATCAGTGTGACCTCTATATTCTTCTACTCTATTGGTTTATTTTAGTATTTTTCTTGCAAATATCACTGCAAAAAGAAAATTCAAGGCAGTTTCAACATAAGTAGGGAGTTTTAAATGGTCATCCCATCAATCAGCACCTCTTACTCTGTTAGAAATTGACAAGAGATAAACTGGTCTTAAATCTTTCAGGCGTAAACATCACTAAGCAATGGTCAAGAGGAATCAATCCCAGTACAATTAAACAGAGAAATGCATGAGATCTACTCATTCTGGGAGAGAGGAAAGCCTTCTGGTTAATATGTGAAAGATGATTTAGAAACATAAAAGACATTTTTAGAGCATAAGACATGTCAAAAGTACAGCTCTTGAGAAGAGTTATGAGTTAAATGACAAACAACCATAAATTGTTGTGTAAAGTATCAATACGCATTTTTGGTAATTTACCATAAAATGCATAGCAGCATATCAGAAGTACATATTTAAGGTACACGTTTCAGCACCCTATGGTGATGTTTGGTTTTCATAAACCAAGCATATGGCTTACATTTAAAATAAAGCAGGTGTGCCTCATATACAGAGTAATTATACTGCAAAGGAAAACCAGCACGTTCCTCTGCATAGAATTACCAAAGCCATCATCCTTGAACTATATCTGGGTATTTAATATTGTTCATTAGTTGGGAACAGTTCCCAGAGCAGTCTATTAAGGCCATTTCCAAACCACCTTGTCCTAGATTTGGAGGGAAAATTAGCATATATCCAAACAAAATCTGCAACAACTTTTTCTGTTGAAGGGAATGGGAAGAAGAAGAAAAAGGGAATGAACACACTTGAATTTTCTCTTACATGACATGAAAACACAATACAAATATAAGAAGCAAACAAATGAGAAAACAACAGCTTCATTGCCCATGGACTCTTTTGTAAGGAACAGCTCCTTCTTTTGGTTCTATCAAATGGAGAACCTCAGTGTAATTAGTCTGACACTGACTGTGTTGGTGTGAGGATTAGAAGGAACAGTAGAGAAAAATGTGTCTAAATGTATTTTTATGAATCAAGGTGATTAAGTCACTTCATCAGTTTTGGTAACACAGTGCACCTGTTTTCAGGGAACATCTTTATGAGCACTCTCCACTTTTATCAATCCATCTGAAGTGTGAAACACCACCTTTCAGTTTCCAAGGCCAACATATATCTATATGAGTGTTGACTCACAAAGTATCCATGCCTTGCCTCTCCTCCACACCACAACTTATGTAGGGTAAGGAGCGAGTTTCCCGAGCAAATGTGGTAAGAAGAATTCATATGTGGAAAGGAACACTTAAAAAATGCTATGTAAAACATGATGAGGTTTCATACAAGCACCTATGGCAGAGATACAGGACATGTTCTCTAACCAACAGATTACATTCTATAAATACATGTACAGGAACCTCCTTTCTCTCCTCTCTGCCCTGTCCTTTTAATCACATGGCACTGACCTGAGAGGTGATTTAGATTAGAATCATCCAAATAGACAAGGACTTCTAGTGACAATTAAGTCTCCCTAGCTTCCCACTTGGCCTAAAACTTTCTATCTAAAAGCATACATATCTCCTATAGGACACACAACTTATCTTCAGCCATAGGAATGTCTCAGGTGCCCTGAGGCATCTCAAAAAGTACTAGACACTGATGCATAAGTACCCAAATACTACCACAAGATTTGCAAGGTAAAAATCTCAAGAGTAACGTAAAAATGTTTTCTTGCAGGAACATCATCTTCACGTTTTGGTTCCTCTTAGCAATTCTTTTATACTTTCACCTATATCAGTGTTGCTTGGATAGGAGGTGAAAAAGAAAAAAGCCAATGGTAATACATGTCCTCCATTTCTAAGCCCTTTGTGAACTGAATTTCTAGCCCAGATGGGAGAATTCTCAGCACAGCTCTTTCCAAATCATACCCAGATGCAGTTTTGCCAAAGGACTATCATCTTCTACCCAAGTATTGTCAGAATATAGCAACATCCTAGATGGCTCCTCTGTTTTAAGCCAAAAGTGCAATATTTCCTGCATTATTGTACTGGTTGAGGCCAGAAACTGCACTGACAGCTTCCAAAAGGAGCCAAAACAAATAACAGCAGCTTGAATTATGGAACAAAAATTGCAAGAGAGGGAAAGTGTAACTGACAATTCCCTGATACTCTAAACGAATCCCTAGAAACAGGAATAAAACACTGCTTGTAGTAATGTTGGGAGAAGCACAAGAAAAACTGCATTAATTCTGTGTATATTCTGTGTATTTACTCCTATGACCTTGCGCTTTGCAAGATTACTGCTTGTTGATAGGATAGTTCTTGTGCTGGATCCTCTTTTCTCTAAATGCATCTGTTAAAAAGAATTAATGTTTTAGGAATTGCAATCAATGGTTAGTAAAAAAATGGATAAATGATATCCTAGAGTTCACAAAGCTGGATAGTATTTTTTCAGATAAAGACACTTCTCAACAATCCAGTAAAATGTTTCTTTTTAAATTTGAATAGGCATTTAAGATGCATTTATATAAGATATGTGCTCTAGTGATAATTGTAACATACCAGCCTGCCTGTATACCCTAATGAGCCAAACTGTTAGAAAAGTGGTGGATTGTGTTTACTGTAGGACTAATTTTCCAGGTCGCATTCGTGCTGTATCCTTCCTGCAACAGTGAATTATGAAAGCATTTAGCTCGATATTTTGAAATTCATTTACTCATGCCAAGTAGCACTGTGAATACAGATAATATTAATCAAGTATCCATTCAAGCGTCAGTCTGTCAAGACAGATAGAGTTCATGGTTATATTTTTTTGCTGAATGTTCATACATAGGCCTATGATTTCATCAGAGCTGTCAAATTACGTCAGCTTTAAAATTTGGAGTATTTCCTGGCCTCAAGTTGCCAGCATCAGAGCATTCTTCCTCCTTCATGCTGTTTTGTCTATTTATTTATTACCTCATCTGCCTGAGATTTGTTTGGTAGCAGTAGGGAGAGATTATCATATCTTCCTTCAATTCCTTCTGTAATGGTTCATTCAAAAGAGAAATAGAATGTACAGAGAGAATAAATGTGACTGTTGATTATTTTCTAAATTTCTCAAGAAATATGATGTTAGCTTAAGCTTCGGCTGAGAAAAACCCCAATATTTGGTAATAATATTATAGATTCCTCTCTCAACTTCCTTGTCAATTGGTCAACGTCTCATTTGAAAAAAAAAAAAAAACATTTGGAAGGTTTACTTATGTATAGGTTTGAAGCCAATTCCATATTAGACTTTCCTGTCAACACTAGGAAGAAGACTTCTTCTTGCCTGTTAATCGAAACAGCAGCTTAACTTTTTGGACATTTGCTCTTCAAGAGTAGGGTATGTACAACAATAACCACAGTAACCAGAGACTTTGGTGGGCAGGATCACAAAAAAATCTAATTAGCAATAACATTCTGGCATAACTGCTATACATCCATGTTGCGAGCGCAACTGCCTCATTCCAAACTAATCTAAAGGTAGTTACTTAAAAACATGAATGAGAGGTGATTTTTCTTTCAGGCCATCAGAAAAGATAGCAACATTTGTCTCTGACTGGGAATTGGACCTGATGTACCCTGACCCTTCACACTGTGACTATACAAAGTAGGCATGAAACAAACTGCACATGCAACATGGCAGAGCAAACTCACTGCAGCTAAAAAACGCTGAGTACTTAAAATATTACTATTAATTAATAGGAAATTGTTGAGTGTGTGTGTTCACTCTCAAGCCTTAGCTTAAGGAATATTTTAATGTGTTACTAATGTTCAGACCAAATAAGGCAACAGGAATCATACTAGAAGACAGAAAAGACAAAAAAAGGTAATTTTAACAAAACCAAAGATGTTGGAGAAAACGTTTGTAAGTTACTTCTTAGTTGGATCATCCTCGATTAATATTCATACACCATATTCCATTGAAACAACTACTTTCCCATTCACACTTAAATTATATTCCATATTTCTACCTACAAACTCTTCCTGACTCCTTTCTGTTCCCTTTAATTTTTTCCTTTTTTTGAAACTTGGCATTTTAATCAATGTATTCATGAGTGTAAACATTGCAATTTTACTGTGAAATATAGTTTTATTTTTAGTTTTTATTGTTGTTGTTTTGAAATATTCATCTCTAAGATTCATGCTTGGGCAAGAAACTTGGATGTAGAAAGTAGGAACAAATTAAAGCTGAAAAAAAAGGGAGAAGGAGGCGTTCTCATGGGCAGGGCGAGGGGAATCCTGAGAAGCTGACATTGGGTCCTGAGCTGTGGGCAGGGTGAGGGATGTCCAGGGAAGGTGGGCAGGGAAAAGGAGGGATGGTGGCACCATTGTGGCTCAGACATTCCAGCCCTGTGAATTATCTGAACAATTTATCCTTCGATATACCATTAAATTGTTATAATCCCTAATTCAAGTTGTATGTTATGGGAAGTGCTATAGCAGGAGCCACTCAAAGTGATGGAGGACAAGTCTCATAAGAAGTTAGGCAAGTGTAGCAGTGACCCAACCTGAGTTGGCTTTGGTGTCTAACATACTGCCGCTCCTGTCCCCAGCGACAACCATAACAGGTGGAGACCAAGGCACGGACTAAATTAATTCAATGTTCATTTTATGAATGTTTTATGGAATTTTGACATAGTTTCCCACTGCATTCTCCTGGGGAAACTGTCTGCTTGTGTCTTTGAAGGGCATACTCTTCTCTGGGTAAAAGTCTGACTGTATGTCCAGGTCCAAAGAGTTGTGGTGAATGGATTTAAATCCAGTTGGTGGCCAGTCACAAGTGGCTCAGTAACAGGGCCAGTTCTGTTTAACATCTTTACAATGATCTGGATGAGGGGATGGAGTGCACCCTCAGTAAGTTTGCAGACGACAACAAGTTGGGTGGGAGTGTTGAACTCTTTGGAGGTATGAAAGCTCTACAGAGGGATCTGGACAGGCTGGATCAATGGTCAGAGACCAATTGTATGAGGTTCAATAAGGCCAAATGCCACATCCTGCACTTGGGTCACAACAAAGCTATGCAGTGCTACAGGCCTGGGGAAGCATGACTTCAAAGCTGCCTCATAGAACAGGTCCTGGAGTTGTTGGTTGACAGCCAGTTGAATATGAGCCAGCAGTATCTCCAGGTGCCCAAGGTGGCCAATAGTATCCTGGCTTCTGTTAGAAAAAGTGTGGCAAATAGGACTGGGGAAGTGATCATCCACTTGTACTTGGCACTGGTAAGGCCACACCTCAAGTACTGTGTTCAGTTTTGGGCCCATCACTACAAGAAAGACATCAAGGTGCTGGAGCATGTTCAGAGAAGGGCAATGACACTAGACACAGAGGGGTCTAGAGAATAAGTCTTATGATAAGCAGACAAGGGAACTGATGTTGTTTAGTCTGGAGAAAAGGGGGCTGAAGGGAGACCTTATCCCTCTCTACACCTACCTGAAAAGTGGTTATAGCAAGGTGGGAGTCAGTCTCTTCTCTCAGGTAATAAGTGGTAGGACAAGAGGAAACAGCCTCAAGTTACACAAGGGGAGGTTTAGACTGTATATAGGAAAAAATTCTTCACAAAAAGGGTTGTCAGAATTGGAACAGGCTGCCTAAAGAAGTGTCTGAGTCACCATTCCTGGAGATATGGATTCCATGTGGATTGGGCACAGTTTAGTGCTTTAGTGGCATGGACATGGTTTAGTGGTAGACTTGTCAGTGTTAAATTAATGGTGGGACTTGATATCAAAGGTCTTTTCCAACCTAAATGATTCTATGATTCTAACATTCTATCATTCTGTTTTACAGGGTTACCCATAGACCACAAGAATTATATCTGTATATAATGTCTTAAAAGATGGAAGGGTGGGTATTGGGTAGCAAGGATGTGTTTGATAGTATGGCACTGGAGCATGATGTAAATTGTATTGAATGAGAAATGGAGATAGTACTGGGTTTGGCAGGCATGGAGTTAATTTTCTCCATAGCAACCTGTATGGTACTATGTTTTAGACTGGTGACCGAACCAGTGTCGATAATACACATAGTTTTAGCTATTGCTGAACAGTGCTTGCACAGCATCAAAACCTTTTTCCAGCCAAAACTGGCTACAGAACCAGTAGGAGGGGTGGGAAGGGAATTGGGAGGGGACACAGTCAGAACAGCTGACTCAAAATGACTGAACTGATATCCCATGCTATATGATATCATGCTCAATTTTGGGGAAAGGAGAAGAAAGGGGAGGACATTCGGAGTCATGTCATCAGCCTTCCCAAGAAACCATTATACATGCTGAGGCTCTGCTTTCCAGAAAGGAGCTAAACATCTGACTGTTGATGGGAAAGAGAGAATAAGTCCTTACTTCGCTTGTGTGTGCAGATTTGATTCATTTATTAAACTGTTTTGATCTTGAACTATGAATTGTTCTCACTTTTGCCCTTACAAATCTCTGCCCCATCCTCTTGGGGAGTGAGCAAGGGACTTGTTGGAGGCTTAGCTGCCAGCCAGTGTCAGCCAACCACCACACTCATAAATCAAAGGTCTTTTAAATAGAGCAAAACAAATAAAAATATCTTCTCCTCATGTTCTTGCTATGCTCAAAAAAAATTCATAACTGGGAGGGGGAAGCTAAAAGTTTCTGGTTTTCATGTGTGGTAATGAAGGTGCAGCATATTGAAGAAACATTTTTAACAGTCTGTCTACTGACGTGAAACTGCATTGGACAACAAAGGCCAGACTCAGTAAGACCATCTGTGAGCATTCAAAACCCATTTGAGTCAGCCACAGCTCCATCAGGTCACAAGCTACACATTATTTCCTCTGGATAAACCACTTTTTGAGTAACCTCATAAAGGTGTTCTTTGTAATTCAGGACAAAAACTAGATGCCCTGAAGAATGCAATCTGCTTGAGCATCCCTGGGAAAGCACAAGATGTCTCTCCTCTTCTGTGGGAACTGCTGCCCTTCAGAGGTGATGCACAGGACACGTCAGAAGGCACCGAGGGGCGCTTTGCCTCCTGTTTGGGAAAGCAGGCACAGAAGGAGAAGTATGTGCAACCTGTCCCTTGCTAGATCCAGCTGGGAAATCTTCGGTGGTTTCTCCCCCTCTCCAGACTTCTCCCTGCCCTAGGCTTCTTGCTTTCTGTAGCCAAGATTAGGCTTTCTCTTTTGTCCTTCCAGCCAAGTATTGCAGTTATCCTAGAACTGTCTGTCATTTTCTGACTGTGTTTTTTCTGAGAACATTTACATCAAAAAGAAGTTTCACCAGTAAAAAATAAAAAAGAATTTACAGAGGAACTCCCAGTCAGATCTGGTCCCTCTCATTGTTTTTTTCCATCTATGCAGGGACTGCATTCAGGAAATAACCATCACATTGGCAAAAGCTCTTCACAGCTAGCCTTGCTATGGCATCATCTCTCCATAGGTGCAACGGAAGAGCAGCAGAAGTGTAGAAGTGGAGCTGCAGAGACAGCAAACCTATCTCACTCTTCCATCTTTTGCATGGGCCAAAATGTGACCCAAAAAAAGAGCAAAATTTTGCTTTCAGTTGCTCCTGGTCATCCTTCCCATTGAGCAGGCAAAACAGGCCAGCGAACCTCTGTAAGGAAAAACAATTGTTGCTGAAGACCAAGTTTCAGACCATGTACAAGAGAAAATGCAGTCCTACTTTGGATCAGGGCAGGGAGGATGGTTAGCAGGGAATGTATCAGAATTGGGAATAAAGCATTATAAACTGGCTGGGGTAGCAAAACCCTGATGTTGATTAACTGGGAAGCCTAGTGTCAGTGGAGTCAGCTGCAAGCAAAAATGTACAACATGTTCAAGCACCTTTCTCAGTCAGAAAAAGACTTCCAGGCCAGGCTGGTTTTCTCTGGGGGTGATATGCCCATCTTATTTGTGTAGCAGAGTGCTGACCCTGTTTTCTCAGAATAAATTTTTGAGCTGACCACTCACAGCCACATCTCAGATACAGTAAAGTACCTTGTTGTCCATTTGTTAAAATCTGCTAGCACTGCTTCCACAAGGCTTGCCTCATATTGTGATCAGGCATAGCTCTCGTCTTGCACAGCTGCTTTTCTACATTGGTGTAACTGCAATAGGAAAATAGGACAATGCGTCCAGAAGTGGGCCTCATCTTAGAGCAGTTATACTACTACTAGCCTTCAAAACCCTAATCCATCCACATAATTAATCAAAATGAAAGGATGTGGCTTTTACTTTCTTCTGGTGAATGGTTTGTTTGTTTTTTTTTCATTAGTTCTTACATACTACTGATTTTACCATTTGCAGCTACACATTATTTTGCTACAATGTAACTGAGCACATTACTCTGTGTCTTGGTGACCTTTCTCCTTAAGAAGTAATCCTACTTCTTATGGATAGTTTTAGCAAATCAGATTGTGTTGTCTGATCTTGTCACTTCAGCCCAGCATCTCCATTTTCTCTTTCACTGGATGTGCTTAATGTACTTGTGCTAGATTCTGTAAACCAGCACTGCCAATTTCATCCCTTGTCAGTCTGGATCACGACCTCTCTCCTGGCTTCTCTCTGCTCCTAAAACAGGATTTGTGGTTGAGATTACAATTTAGGATATTTATCCCAAACTTGTCTCTATTTTCATTTCCAACGAGTCATTTTCTTCCCACTGTGTTTATAAGCCTGAAATGCAATTGAGGACTTTCAGGCCACCAAACAAATTTAAGTTTAATTGTTTCATGAAATAGAGATGCTCTCTTGAGAAAACACTGGCAGAAACCCTGCCTGTGATATTAAACAAAGATTTGGATGGGAGATTCAGGAGCATGACTGCAATATGATCTCAGTGTTAATATAAATAATTGTTAGGCAAAAGAGGAAATCCACACTGCCTTTAGAGCCCACTTATGTAGCGTGAGAGGAGATGGACTGTTTGTTAGACAATGTAAACCCTTATTCCAGAAGCTCACTCTGAAATGCTCCATTTCCTATTTGATATTTTTTTTACTGACATTCTCTAGAATTCATCCCAACTGCTTTGTTGCTGTCACTCCTGGCTCTACCACAGACTGAGCTCAGCACCACCTCCAGGAACCACAGGTGCAGACATGTTTCTTGGCTCCCCATCATTCCTAGTCCTGTTTTAAAACACAGACATCTATGCCTCTCCCTGGGATGTCCATTTACACAGGCATGGAGCTAACCTTAGTAAAAGTTTCCAGAGCACTGTGCATTTCCCCATGAGGAGAAGAAACATGTCTCCTTTATCCTTCAATCTAATGTAGCAAGCCTAGCAATTACTCCTGGATCACACACCCCATCTTCCACAAAGACAGACACTTCTCCCTGTGAAGTGAGAGGTACAAGCACAGAACTGATCAGATGCACATGTATCTAGTCTTTAACAGTGATAATCATGAGGACATATCCTGGTTAGCAAGGGTTCCCCTCATAAAACTACGCTTATTTTGGTACCTCATTTTTTACTTTCTGTCATTTTTTGGTGTCTCAGCTGGAACTCAAGGAGGGAGATGTCAATTTTTCTTGAATTTTCAGAGGAGTTGCCGTCTAGCTCAAGGTTTTTGAACATTCCTTTTTAATAATCACAGTTTATAAATCTTTTCAAAACTCAGCATCACCTTAATCTACATGTTTTCCTTTTCTCAGCAGTCCTTGATACACACTATCACACACCAGTTAGGTATCGTTGAATAAAAGGTATAACTAATTATTTAACAGAAGCACCTGCTTTGGCATCTTAGGGTAATTCATTAAGCCAATCCTGTGTCAGGAATATATTATACGAATCTCTAGCTTTTCACATAAGAAATTATTTTACTACAGCAGTTATATCCATGGATACCTGGCAGATTGCTAGATTAATCTCTGAAAAAGATATTATAAACTGCATAAAAACAGGACAAGATTTCCACACAGGGGACAGAGTTGTGACAGAATATGAACTGTCAGCAAACCAAACATGAATGGAGAGTTTAGCTCAAAAATGCCCATGATAAACATCCCCTGAAAATATCCCCTGATACTGGCTGTGGGACACTGGACAAGGAGTAATACCCAAGCTATAGCTCTGTAGTTAATCTTTTCCTTTCCTTTTCTTTTTTTTTTCTTTTTTTTTTAAGCTTTCTGTCTGGAACTTAACAGAATTTTAGTGCAGAAGCCATGTGAGGCCAACTTATAGCTCATAGAAGCTGTATATCTAACTCCAGACCACTTATTCTGACTTTTAAGATCAACTAAAAGGACCACAGGGAGAAGAAAAGGCTGTTGGGATGCAGGTTGCAGAAGCAAGAGGAGATATCCATGTACGTAGTGAACACCCTTGATTCTTAGTTTTGCTGGGAAATGATGTCTGTAAATACTTAATATCAAAGCTTCATGGAAAATGAGAAAAGGAATATGTATTTGAGCTTCAAAATATTTCTCTGCCTTCCTCCTACTCGTTCTCTGAAAGCACCTACAGTTATCACTCTTTCAGATCCAGCCTGCTGCTCTGACTCTTCATCTTTTCATATGCTTGTTCTTTCTGGAGTCCCAAAAATTTCCCTTATTGTGAGAGAAAAATCCACCTACTATATCTTCCAATACCCTGTGTATGTTTCTGGTCTCTTGGAATCTGTAACATTTGGCAAGTGAATACCAGGTCAAATGACCTCTGAAAAAGGGCAAGGGATGAGAAAAATGTGTTGTTACAGCTCTATTTGAGAACAGCCTGCCAGCTCTGGAAAGCAGAGAGCAGACTCATTATCCTTGAAATTGGATTCACATGCTATCTCCTGCCCCCTTCCATTAACATCAAGAAAATTCCCTGGTTTTAGCTCAGGAATCAGCCATCCAAACAGAGACAGCTTCTTTCAGAACAGGAGAAAGAAAGGTGACCCTAATACTTATTATTTGAAAGAGATTGCAGCTATTTAAGCATGATATGTAGGCCACTGATCATAAACTACAATTTAACCACATCTGGCAGGATAAATCATACAACCCAGTTTTGCGGCAACGTGATTCTTAGTTAATATTTTTCTATGAGGTGATCCCTTGCAAATTCTGATTGAATGTAGGAGTCGCCACTTTAAATATACTACAGTATCTATTGCAGAGAAAACAACCTTCCACTTGTCCTGAGCAAGAATGTTAATTGTAATTATTTTGTTAAAAGCAGGATTCATTCCATATAAAATTTTATTTAACAAGCTTCCTGACATCCAATATCTTTCTTCATGTCATTCAGGATTATGTATACACACAAAAGCACAAAAAAAAGTTTGCATGCTTTCTTTCCACTTGATTTTGCATGAACAAGTACAAAACTGGAAAATTTTTCTTTACCACTCATTCCTTATTTCTGCGATATAATCTGCTGCCTTCTCCAATTTTTTTTTTTAATGTCTTCCTAGAGGACTGAGAAATTGGTCTGTGGAGTTTTCTTAAGCCCTGAGTGTCTGGCAGGTGCTTAAGTTAATTAAGAATAAACAAAAACAGATAAGGGAAAGAGTTTTAAGCAACCTGGCTGAAAAATCACACCCTCTTTCTTGGTTCTCACTGCTTTTGTGCTTCTCATGATATAAATGTGTGAGTTTTGCAGTTATCCCTAGTCTTCTGGAGAAAAGAGAGTACACAGTGATGGAGCATGTCCAGAGAGCCATCAGGCTGGTAAGGGATCTAGAGAAGAAGTCCTATGCGGAGAGGCTGAGGGAACTGG
>BJBW01001151.1:96716-127293 GCA_004320125.1 Scolopax mira
CCCTCTACAATTACCTGAAAGGAAACTGTAGAGAGGTGGATGTTGGCCTCTTCTCCCAAAGGAATAATGACAGGACCAGAGGAAATGGTCTGAAGTTGCAGCAGGAGAGGATTAGATTAGATATTAGGAAGAATTACTTTACCGAGAGAGTAGTCAGGCAAAGCAACAGCCTGCCCAGGGAGACTGTGGAGTCACCATCCCTGGAGGTATTTAGGAAATGTGTAGACATGACACTTCAGGGCATGCTCTAGTGCCTGAGATTGTTGAATTGTTGATTTGTGTCTGTTTGTGGGTGAGGTTTTTTGTGCATTTGGTTGTTAGGTTTTTTTGTGGGTTGTTTTTGTTTTGGGTTCTTTTTGTGATTGGATTCAATGATCTGAAAGGTCCCTTCCAACCATGAAGATTCTGTGATTCTGTAGTTCTAGTGAGAAAGAAAAATGGAAGACAAATGATTTAAAAGAAAAGAACAAAATAAATATTCCAGGCTTCATTTATCTAAATAAAGAAAGAAAAAGGAGACCATATGATGTAGACATAGTGTCCCTTTAAACCTTTTTAAAATTTGAAATATTGAAATAAGCTGTACCTGCAAGTATTTTCCTCGTGCCTTCAGCCACAAAACCAGCTGTTAAAAAGAGTCTTTTATCCATACTCCCATGAAGGTTGAATGGGAAGGATAAAGTCCTGAGTATACCCGGCCTCCTGCAACAGCCGTTTGCCCCTCGGTCCAGGCACACAATGAACGGGGAGCAGAGACATCAGAAATAACAGGCAAGGATCACCACTTCTCTTTTCAGTGACTTGCCTAGATTTGTTCCAGCAACAAATGGACACATTTACCGGTAGCAGAGGTTGTTGCCTGACTGCAAAACCTTGCCACTGCCTCAAAACTCCACTGTCTGAATCTCCCCCTGTATTAACCCTGTGGGGACAAGCCATGTACCTTTCAGCTCTCACCCCTCCCAATATCATTCCTTTTTTCCTCCAAAAGAAGTAATGCTGATAAAAGAGCTACTTACAGAGAGCTCAAATATTGTTTTAGACAATATATGCTATGGCTGACTACACATATAGGGCCTCCAGCAGAAAAAAATTTCGGGAAAATTACAAGGAGAAAAACTATGAGAAATTTTTTTTTCTTTGACTAATGAAGTAAGCACCCTGACAGGAGAGCTGTGTGCTATATTTATTCCAGCAGCACTGAGTTATCTTCTTTAATACATGAGGCACCCAGGGAAGGCAGACAGAAGATAATGCTGGAAATGGTAATAGGATGTGGAGTCAAATGACAGCTGAACTTGTGGTGCATGTTCCTCCTGAATCAGCTCGGAGCCCATCGGGGGTCCACTTGGCAGGGACACAGGCACCAAAAAATCATCAACCTCCCTCAAACTGTAGTAAGTTTAGAAGAGACACAAAACCACAGCCAGCTTCAGCTTTTCAGAAAGATTGCTTTTCTACTGCATTGCAAGTCACTATGCATCTCATCTGTTCTATGGGTTACATATTGTTTTGTATTCACCTGGTACTTCAACAGCTAGGACACCAAGGCAGTGGAGAATAGGACCCTTGGCAGGAGCCTGTCTGTCTTTCTAATCTTTCAAGGATTTCTTGGATAGACTGAAGCAACATGGCTGCCTTCCCATGCATGCTGAAGCTGGTCTTCCGCAACGTAGATGAAATGGGTTCCCTGCCTCTCCATGTCTGCCATTGAAATCTGTAGTGGGAGAGCATGTGATGTAGCTGAATTATTCAGGTAAACATTGTGCCCAAAAGGGGAAAACTGTAGAAGGCAAGTGACTTTCCTGCGGCTCACATCACAGTGCATCAGGTCTGTATTGATGTTATTGATAGTATTGATGGCCCAAAGAAGCAGGAAAGCAGACCAGAGAAGGCTTGATGTCTTTTTTGTATTGGATTAATGTGTGTGCCATAGCCAAAGATGAGCCAGGAGGCTTGTGTTCTGGCTGCCTCAGCCCAAAAACTAGTCTCTGTCTGGGGTCATTACGCCTGTGTCCATGGATATCGCATGCTGCCAACAGCCAGAACAGTGGTACACTGAGTGCAGAGCTGTGGAGTCTTTAACAGTACAGTCTACATAGTTATACAACAGTCAGTGCAACTTTGACTATGTCAGGAGGTCAGGGTGCCTTGCACAGGTAATAATTCTTTAAAAAGAGAAATCATCCAAGCTCCAAAATTATCTCATATTAAAAAGCAGGAATTGGTTTATTTTTGAGAACAATGCTGCACCAATGAGTGGATGGTCTATGAGGGTAACCTAATGCTTCCTTTTACTAGTAATTTCATTTTCAGCTTGTCTCATGTCACAGGCAAAATAGAAAATGGTCTCTCTTCAGCCACAATGAATATCTTAAGGGGCTTTTGAACCATCCTCTGCCTCCCTACTCCCCAAAACTCAACTGAGTTGTTGACCTGCAAACAAATGTTCTTCAGAGAGAATGTATGAACCATCACACACCATCCTGACAATTTCCCAGTCATTCCCTTTATCTATCCTGTATTGCCTCATGACTGGAAAACTGTCATTGTTGCTTTCAAGGTCAGCTTTTACTCTACATTGTTATTTCTGAGAAGCATTTGTTCCACAAATAGCATCCTCCTTTTCAAACAAAATACTTGTATCAGGAGGGTACACAATCCTACAGAGAAGGTGGATTTATTTATCACTAAAGAGATACATATTAAACTTCCTCCCATTCCCTATAGCCAGGAAGATAGATTATTGAGGCTGTAGGGAACAAACAGCTCCACTGAATAAAAACGAAACTCTAGATAATTTGTTCTAGACTACTAAGAAAGGCAAGGAAGTGATCCTCAGTTCTCCATAGGACAAATTCCTCCCACTCATTAGCAATAGAATTCCTCTATTGTACATGCTTTCAAAAGGTTTTGTTCTAAGAAATCCCATGGACAATGTCACAAGAGCAGATTTGGCCTGATGTTCCTAATGACATCATTTTCTGAGAACATCAGCATTTTTCTGAAAGCACTTACCCCACAGTATTTCCTTCTTCAGACTTCTAGTTCCATCCTGCAGCTAAAACAGACAGGATCGATCCAGGGCCCGCAGTTCTATTCTGGCTCTGATTTACAAGGTGTCCCTAAACACCTTGTAAGGAGGACTAGGTGAAATCCTACCTACAGAGCTGACTGATGTTTTTTGGTAAATGCTGTTTAACATCTTACTTTTGCCTAAACAGATTTGCCCATCCTTGGTGTGAGTGAAAACAGACAACAGGCAACCCCTACCTAAGGTTTCAGAGTTTGGAAAATAGGTTGTTTATGAGATATAGTTCTCCATGTGGCAGTTGGAAATGGAAATAGCTGAAATTCTCACAGTGTGCAAACTTGTTGGAAGCCTCACAGAATAATCTAGATCTCTTTTCCTAACTGTTGCAATTATTCAGACAGCATATCTACACAATTGTACACAGACAGAAACAATAAAAATTAAACCTTAAAAGAACACTAAACTATAAATTATGGAGATTCATATTAGCATTTGAGAAGTAGAGCAGCTTGCATATGATAAAACTTGTCTTTCGTCATCTTTCCAAAGAAATTGGATTGTGTGTGACTGCACCCCTGCTGTGCCATACCATGAGTTATACAGGAGCACTGCCGTAATTCTACTGATCTCTGAAGTTCCTAACCCCTCTGCAATTTTCTTTATAGATTTCTAAGTCTATAAAATGATCTCTACAATGGAACTGCACAAACTTGTTGTTTTCAGTCTGAAGTGACAGTCAGAAAAAGAAAATAGCAAGGAAACTGACTCTGAAGGGTGCTAAATACTCCCAGCTTCTCATAGGGGCCAATTTTTCTTTAAACATGCTTTAAAGAGATTGTAAAAGTAGCTGCCCTCCCTTTAAAGATGCATTCAAAAATACACCACCATTAGGATAAAGGAGACCGAGCTCCGTATGCCTTCATAAGCACTGAAGCACTCATTACCTCCCAGGTAGCCCTTACCTATTTCCTCTATGTATTTGCTACCATAGAACAAGTACACTGTCGGGTGACCCTGAAGGATGGGGCAACTTCTTTTCAGCATACTGCAGATACCTGGGTTCTCTGTGCTCTTAGTCATCAATGTTTCATTTGAGGAGGGTAAAGCCAGAAGCTTTTAATTCATGGAGTAGAAATGCACTTCAGAAGTACATAAAGCATGAAAACAAGGCATATCCCCTCAAATCTGTGTTAAAGATTTGTTTATTCAAATTAGATTTTCACAGAGTTTAGAATTCAATCCTTTTAAATGGGTGTTTTAACATGATTGATTGACTGCTCTGGGCATTTGACAGATAACTGAATTCATAAGGTATTATTCCCATATTTTAAGCTAAAGAATGATGAGTTACGAATGCCAAATTTCTTGTCTGTTGAACAAATATGTAGCTTCACATTAAATCTATATGAAACCAGCTATTCCCCAAATGCTACACAAATAAAACCATATTCTCTCCTTGTTTGCAAATAGAAAGATGCAAAATACCATTGAGCCTAATAGCTACCAGGCATTTAAGCAAAGTTGTTATAAACTCAATATTAGGTTTATATATGCAGTAGAAAGTGCCAAAAGTTGAAAACTAACCATAGTCTGGTTTTATCAACCTTATATGGTTGATAAATGTTACCAATATATGGTAACACATAATTAGTTTCAGGCCTACTGACCTCTGGGCCATGTTCATCTGTACCAAGCTAAACTTGCTAACATTCCCTTTTTATCTCTCCTAAATAAACCAGGCTTAAAAGCAATTATATCAATAAGGTCACAGCATTCAACAGGAAAGCATGGGAGAGTTGAGACAGTCTAGACACCAGCTGCTACTCTGAAAGGTTTTTCTGTAGACAAGGTTTCCATATAACCTTTGACAAAATACAAGTTTGTATTTTGTGTGATCCCAACTCCTTGTATCTTTCTTACAGTAGCACAACAACAACTAAATTACTTGAGTTTGCTCTTTTCTTAAAACACAAATGTTCTACTATGTCATTTCATAACATTGCAGTGTCGCCCTATGTAAGCAGCCTTTCCTGCTTTGATAACAATCTTGGATTCTGCTTTCTAGCACAATTGCTGTTGCACCACATACAGTGACAACTTGTTATCTCTGGCTCAAGGGACATAATCTTCTTTTTTCTTTTTTGGTCTTCTAATCCACCACTGAATCACCACTGCACTCCTGAAAGAAGTAAGCAAGAATTTTCTATTTGTTCCATAGCTTTGAATTGCTGCATGGAATAAAAACATAGTAAAAAAAAAAAAAATGGTTAATAATTAAAAGTTATACAACATAATATGTAGAAATTAAACATCTATGTGTTTGTACTAAATTTTATAGAATTAGGGGGGAATCAGCCTATATAAACAATTTAGATTTACAATATCAAACATCTTAATGTCAAAAGACTCACCATGGTCACCTGTCGAAGAAGCAGCATTTCATTACTACATAGAATTGACACTAAAATCATCGTAAATAAACCATTCTTTAGGGCTCTATTCTCTGATATGCGAGAATAAGGAGGAAGGGTCCACGTTCTTCTTCTATACCATGTTCTTTTCAGATTCTGAGAAGATTTTAATTTATCTAACATCACATTGTATGTAGGATGATCAACACAGATCTCAGAGGCTTCCCCTGCAAGACACAGGATTGTTTGCTGCACCTTAGTCTTAGTGGAAGGTAAGAAAATATGCTTCCTGAATTCTTGAGCACAAACTGTAGCATCTATGAATTTCATCTGTTTGGCTGCCTGACACATTCCCATGGGTTTCTTCACAAGTGACAAAACCCAGAAAAGTCTGCAGCCCAGTAACCTCTTCCTCCAGTCCATTCTTATGGTATGCTCCTAGGCCAGAGACAGTACAGAGAATGACAGAGAGCTGTGTGACTGTGTTACCTGCAAGAATGCTCTTTTATATTGTCAGAACAAAACAAAACAAAACAAAAGGGGAGTCCAAATGCTGGCATAAAATGTTTCTTTAAACACTTTCCTCTTTTGCATGGCTTTTCTGTTCCCACTTGGGATCTTCACAAAGACCCCACTCAGGTGTTCACTGTTTCCACTGGTGGGAGTTGCAGAGTTAGAAGTATTTGTGGTGTAGAGCAAAGGATTCAAACAAACTTTTCATCTAGAGCTTGAGCATAGAATAGAGCTGACCTTTGAGAGTCTCTGTCTCTAAATAATTCTTTGATCAGTATATCTCAATCTCTCAAGGACAGCTTTCAGATCACAGAGCTAGTAGAGGTGTACAGAGATTCCACTTACTCTTCATGAATGGAGTCTGTAAGAGCAAGTCCATGTTCCAAGCATATTTGAAGAATGGCCTGTTCCTCTTTCTAAGGCCACTAGGATGCCACCATGCAAGTAGCACTCACTGCAAGTTTGAAAAACAAACATCTTTCTGGCTAATTGTGGCTGAGCTTCTTCTCAGTGTCTTCTGCTTCACTGTGTTCTTATGTAAGGATTTCTATGGCAGAGGAGTGACAAAACACTGTATTCTTTCAATTCTGCAAAAAGCAGGAGCAGACAGAGACTCAGTGAATACAAAGCATTGAAGAGTCATGGATGCTGCAGAATACCTTTTTTTTTTTTCTGCGGGTACTCTTGAGCACATGTCCTGTTGTAGATATTCACAAAGGATGATGAGACAAGGGACCATCCATGTTTTCTGCTGAGCACTGATTATTGTATTGCCCTCCTGGACTTGGCACCTTACCCAGTACCTAATTCCAGTGCATAACATTCTATAAAGATTAGTGATACACTATGTCACTGCTTTACAGATTTCTGATTTGGCATATTTTTGAAACCAGAAGAAAATGACCCCTGTGTTCTGCTTCAGTCAGCCTTGCTGTCTCACTGGAGAGCTACATCAGCTACACTGGTATGCACTTTTCAATCCATACTTATATTCTCTGGGATAAGATAACTTGACCTTTAGGAAACCCATCTACAGCTGAATGTGCAAAAAATGACAGCCTGGAATAGTATGTTCTCGTCAGGGTAATAAAGCCAAGCTCCAAAAAAAGATCTAACGTATGCAGATCCCATTCTTTCAGTGGTGTCTGTAATTTCAGGGAAAAAGGCAAGCAGGTGATTGATTTGTTTATAGGGAGTCACATCAGAGGTGAATTTGAAGTGTGCTTTCTGTTACAGCTGTGGAATAATGCATGGGTCAAAGGGTCAGTCACTGTACCTGCAGCTCAGGTGTAGTCCTGGCTAGCTCTTGGGGTTCAAAAAGACAGTTCAGGGTGAAAGGATATGATGAGCATTCTGGGAAGCGTTCAAAAAGACAAACCATAAGATGTGGGAGGACTGAGCAATTAAAATTGTAATTCTTCTTTGGAAAATTTTCAATACCAATGATTAAAAGAAGACTGAGTGCAACTGCACCATCCAAGTTTTCTGAGAGACTATATAAAGCTAAATAAGCAATGAGGGTCTCTTTACTCAGCGATTTTACAGCCATTGCCTGGAGGAAGCCCATATGCTATATGGCTGCATTTGTTGGAATCACTTCCATTTGAAGAACTTGTTCTCCTGGCAGAGTTTTTCCTGATCTGCAACAAAATTTTCTGGACCTGTGAGAAACCCATCCACTGCTGTGCCTTTGGGTCTGTGTGTCCATGCTACTGAGAGACAGTGTGTGAGTACATTGAGAGCTGTCTTGGAAATTGATTATCTGATGTGTAACAGTCAGCCCACACTGCCTGGAGTCAGCCTAAGAGTAGTTTTTCCTTTCTGATTCTGGAAACTATCCTGGGAATTGGGGAATTCACTGGAGGCACTGTCCTCTGTTTCACTGAAGGAAAAATCAATCAAACTCATGATTTGGGATTTAGGCTCCCTCCAGAGGAGAAATTCAGACATTTCTTTTAATCCCAGATAACATACAAAGCTGTCATAGGGAATTCCTATGAACCATTGACCCTTCATGATTAGTTATAGACAACCTGTTTAGCAGTTGCTGACTTGTTGAAAATGAGGGGAATAAGAATAACTTTCCAAATATCTATACTAGATATCATGGTGATGATGGCACAATGCCAGCCATTTCTCAAAACCAGCCTTACATAGTTTGTTGAATGTAGTATGTGAATTCTGCCTGAAAGACCCTTCCTGGCAGATAAAGAAGGACCTGAGGAAAGGCAATGATGCAAGAACAGAAATGAGAAGGGAGTATTTATGGCTATCCATGACCTTGCAATCGACTTCTACCACAGCACAAGCATCCTGCTTGTTTGTGTTCCTGGTGATAGAACAGCTGAAAAATGTTGCCTAGACATACTAAGATAATGGGAATGAGTAAATTATTAATTCCAAAGGCATATCTGCTTGAAAAAATCTAGAATGATGACTTATTTGTAATACCAAGTAAAGTACAGATCTTTTGTCTAACTGTCACCTCAAAATGACAGTGAACTAAACCCTTGGTAATGGGCTCATTTATCCAGCCCGGTTAAATTCCCATTTATCTTTCTAATTTGCACTACAGCATCACAGAAGGAACAATTCTTAGGGTTCAGCATGTTGCTGTGAATTATTGAATGTGAAGCTGCCAAAGCTTTTTGTATCAGATTCATAATATGAGTTTGGAACAATTTTGTATTCATTATTGCCAGAAACAACAAGATATAGAAATTAATCGGATTAATTAAAATCAATTTGTACAAATGAAAGATGATCTTTGGTCTCTTTCATAATTTTGGCAATCTTTTTCCATGTTGCTGACAAACAACCAAATATTAATGTATGTTTTTCTCTCACACAGAAATGCCCACTTATTACTCCCAGAATCCTACAATAATAATGGATTCTTTCAGATTATTTGCTAACAAGTATGTTATCTAGTATCTGTGGCTAATGTTCTGTCACAGGTCATATTCCTATGAATAGCTCATGCAAAAAATCATGTTTGCTTGGTTAGGGAAGACGCCCTCCATTGTTGTAATACAACATTTCTCAAGCCTGCAGGATAAAGATGGAAGCCTAGATAATAACAATGAATGGAGAAAAGTTTATGGTCAGGTTGGGTCAGCAGAAGAACTCCCCCCTTGCCCACTGCATCCTGTCCAGTTCCTCTCAAGAACAGATGTGAGGATCTGTCGAGGAAGGCCAGTTGAGTGGAAATATAGATGATGAGCAACCTACAACACAAACGCATCAGTCAAAAAAATGTACACCTCAGATCACTACCACACCCTCAAAAAAAAAAAAAAAGGAGCGTTATAGTTGTGGGTGACCCCTTCCTAAGGGGGGCAGAGGACCCAGTATGCCAGGTGGACCCTCCACAAACGGAGTTCTGTTGTATCCCTTGAGCCCAGGTTAAGGACATCAACCTTAATGTGAGTGAAAATGTGCTGCTGCTGTTGAATGAATGATGTGCCATGGTAACAGAGGATGCAGGGAAAGCAGAGTTGCTGAATACCTTGGCCTCAATCTTTACTGCTTGGGCCAACCCCCAGGAGCCATGGACTTTGGATGAATCAGAGAAAGTCTGGATTAAGGAAGATCTTCCCTTGATGGAGGAGCACCAAGTTAGAGATCAGTTAAGAAGGCTGGATATCCACAAGTCCATGGGTCCAGATGGGATACACCCAAGAGTGCTGAGGGACCTGGCAGAAGTCATTGCAGGGCTGCTTTCTATCATCTTTGAGAGGTTCTGGAGAACAGCTGAGGTGCCCAAGGACTGGAAAAAGGCCAGTGTCATCCCAGTCTTCAAAAAGGGCAAGGAGGAGGGCCCGGGAAATTACAGACCAGTCAGCCTCACCTCCATCCCTAGAAAGAAGATGGAACACCTCATCCTGGATGTCATCTCAGAGCATATGGAGGAAAAGGCTATCAGAAGTAGTCATCATGGATTTACCAAGGGGAAGTCATGTCAGACTAACCTGATAGTCTGACATGGCATGTCTGGTTGAATAGATGAAAGGAAGGCAGTGGATGTTGTCTACCCTGGCTTCAGCAAGGCTTTTGACACCGTCTCCCACAACTTCCTCATAGCTAAGCTTAGGAAGTGTGGGCTAGATGAATGGACAGTTAAGTGGATTGAAAACTGGATGAAAGACAGAGCTCAAAGGGTTGTGATTCAACCAGCTGGTTGAATCCAGCTGGAAGTCTGTAACAAGTGGTATTCCCCAGGGCTCAGTACTGGGTCCAATCCTCTTCAATATATTCATCAATGGCTTAGATGAAGGGATGGAATGTACCCACAGCAAAACTAGGAGGGGTGGCTGACAACTCAGAAGGCTGTGCTGCCATCCAGAGAGACCTGGACAGGCTGGAGAGTTGGGCAGAGAGAAACCTAATGAAATTTAACAAGGGCAAGTGTAGGGTGCTGCACCTGGGGAGAAATAACCCCCTGCACCAGTACAGGTTGGGGGCTAATCTGCTGGAGAGCAGCTCTGAGGAGAAAGACCTGGGAGTTCTTGTGGACAACAGTATGACCATGAGCCAGCAATGTGCCCTTGTGGCCAAGAAGGCCAATGGCATCCTGGGGTGCATCAAGAAGAGTGTGGCCAGCAGGTCAAGGGAGATCATCCTGCCCTTCTACTTTGCCCTGGTGAGGCCCGATCTGGAGTACTGTGTCCAGTTCTGGGCTCCCCAGTTCAAGGACATAGAACTGATAGAGAGGGTACAGAAAAGGGCCACAAAGATGATTAAGGGCCTGAAGCATCTCTCCTATGAGGAAAGGCTGAGGGACCTAGGTCTTTTTAGTCTTGAGAAGACTTAGGGGGTGATCTGCTCAATGCTTACAAATACTTAAAGGGAGGGTGTCAGGAGGAAGGGGCTGTTATTTTCTCAGTGGTGCCCAGTAACGGGACAAGAGGAAATGTGCACAAACTTGAGTACAAGAGGTTCCACCTAAACATGAAGAGGAATTTCTTTACTGTGAGAGTGGTAGAGCACTGGAACAGGCTGCCCTCTCTGCCCGCCAGAGAGGTGGTGGAGTCTCCTTCTCTGGAGACATTCAAAACCTGCCTGGAGAAGTTCCTGTGCAATGTGCTCTAAGTAGACCTGCTCCAGCGGTGGGGTTGGACTAGATGATCTCCAGAGGCCACTTCCAACCCCATATGATTCTATGATTCTTGGAGCAGTCTTCCAGTAGCAACTATCTAATGTTGTGGAACAGAGTTTGGCTTCTTTTATGATGAACTGAAATGTAATCTAAAAATTACTGTACATTAGTACGTTTCTTAGTGTGGTAAAAGGTATGCTGTCATATAAGTTCTTTACTATGAGGGTGGTGGAGCACTGGAATAGGTTGTACATGGAGGTGGTTGAGGCCCCTTCCCTAGAGACATTCAAGGTGAGGCTTGACAAGGCCCTGGGCAACNNCCTGGGCAACCTGGTCTAGTTGGGGGTGTCCCTGCTGATGGCAGGGAGGTCAGACTAGATGATCTCTAGAGGTGCCTTCCAACCCCATATAATTCTATGAGATACATCAGAGAAGACTCAGTCATTCAGGAAAGAGTGTCTGACCAAATAGACAGAATGTACTCTGTGTTTCTTCTTATAAACAGTATTTCTAGTGAAAATTATGTCCTGTGTCAAATTTTAGCCCATCAGAATTGGCATTATTTGTGGAATATCCACTCTGGAATATATTTATTACTCTGGAAGCTGCCCATATTGCAACTGACAAGGTAAGGAACAAGTTCAGGCACAAGCTGAATCACACATATCTTAAGCAGATGATTTACATGCACAATATTTTGAGAGATGAGGGATAAACTGAGATTTGTGAGGTTTCTCTGGATTATGAAATATTTCATACAGTACCTACTTGCCTTGAGAAAATAGTATTTTAGTCATCACAGCCTACTTTTTTTTCCCACATGCTGTGCTATTAACACATATTTTCCTTTCACTCAATGTCTTAAATGTAGACCAGCAAGAAGAATGACTGATACATTGTACTTTCTGCCCACTAAATGCATGAATGCATTTGCAAGTGTACCCGTATGCACAAGAGCGTAGAGCATAAAGACCTCTCTATTTCAGACTGACTGGAGAGCTGAAAAGGAAATAAATCCTCCTTCTATCCCCCTGTGCATACAGTCTGTTGGTTTAAATGAGCTGCAACTTCTCACAGCTGCTGAATCAAACCAAACCTGCTCCTTGTCAAGGACTCAGCATCCTGGGGAACAGACAGAGCCAGTGTTAAGTCTGTGCTGGAGAGCTGGTTCATCCCCTCGCAGATGACAAGGGGCCATCTGCAGGGCTCCCCGGGGCAGACCTAGCCCACAAGAACACTGGGATTCTCGACAAAGATGATTTTTCTTCCACTCCAAAACATAGTGGTAGCACAGAGCAAGTTTGCAGACTTCAGCACACAAAACTCTCAAAGTATATATTTAAATAAACTGAGCACAGGCATTTGTACATATGCCGGGCCTGCTGTCCAGCTTTTCCAGCCTAAGTGACAGGGAGAGCATCTGTGCATAACTGTTGTAGAGGCATCATGCCTTGAGGGCTAGAGTGCTTAGTCCTGCTGAGCTCTTACACTGCTACTTTGCAAAACTATTCTTCAGTTTCTGTGGTCCACAAGAAACCAACAGACTGAACTTTTCTCCCCCTTTCACCCTGCCAGGTCTCCCTTTCAATTGCTGAAGAAAGCCAGATGAATGAAGTCTCTTATGGATCAAGTAAGCAAATGCTTAGAAGCCTGGCCCCTACTAAGGCCAGGTTGTTCATGCCTTTCCTTGGTCTTGTGCCATGACAGAGGTGTCATCTCCAGGTCTCTAGGAACCTACCTTCCCTCAATAGCTTCTATCCTACCATTGACTCTCCATCTGCTCCAGCAAATCACAAGACTCGCAAGGCTTCCCTCAAACCCCCTTTTTGAAGTCAGTGATCCACTTACAGGCCTCTTTTTCTGCCTTGTCACAAATATCCACAGATTACCCAGCCTATTTAATTAAGGGGCATACACATTGTCCAGAAATATGATGTCAATGGTATTTCTGGACAATAGACAATGGACAACATGACAATACCATTGTCCTTGTTCAGAAATACCATGTGCAAATGCTTTCCATGATGGCTGGTGGTCTACCATAGGGCATTCTACAGTAACAGCCTTGACACAATGTAATCAACCCATTTTGAACTTGAAATGCAACATGGAATGGATTGGGATACAGCACTGGCAGTAAGTATTAACATATTTTACTTAATTTGGTAAAATGTAACGTGGTAAAATAAAATACTGACTTGAAAATTGACTGCAGCTACAGCGGAGAAAAGTTGCAATATAATTCTAACTTCAAAGAAAAAGACACCTTACTTAGGTACCATCATACTAACAAGACAATGTCATTGTCTCTGAAAGGGAATGATTTGTGGCTTTTTAAAATTATCTCTTGTGTGTGGCAGTAGCATTAGCTCTTTGTTTTTTAGCTTGCATTTTGCATGGCTCACTCCTGTATAGCGAGGGATCACCATTCTGTGAGTTTTAGACTGTCAATCTGGCTTGATTGCTCTTCAATCGCTTGTGAGCATCCCTAATAAAACACTCAGAAAGCTGCTGTTTTGTGTGTCAGGAAACAGCTAAGTTCTTTTATTCTTGTTGACAGGTGCTTACCTGTCTTTTTACCAGAGTACCTGGAATGCCTTTAGCACACAAAGGAGATTAAAAAAAAAAAAAAATAATTCTGCCATTCCAAAGGCAAGGGCTAGGGAAGCAAATTATGTGTAAGCAGTTGATGGTGTTCTGAGAGGTTCCTTTACTGAGGACTGTCAGTTGTGAATACAAGCTGTTGAAAAACACGGAATAGGCTGGAGAGTTCATTGTCTCAGTTCCCAGAAATTTTAAGCTCAGCCACACGCTGAAATGATGAATCTTTTTACTTCACATTGAATGCACACATGGATCTGACTGGGCCAAGAATGTCCACTTCAGTTATGCAACTAGTCCAGTTAACTTCCACTGGGATACTGCCCAAAACATCAAGATGTGCCAGGATGAGCCTTCTGCTACAAAAGAAAAAAACCACAGAGGCAGAAATAACAGTCAACCCCACCATTTACCTACTAGTATAGGCTCATCTCATACAGTATGTTCTTGATCAAAATTATAAATATGTGACACAGCTAAAAAATAATCAATTCAATATTTTAATGGTAAATTAATGGAAATCAGACTCTGAGGGTGTTAGAGAGTCACTAATTATATCTGCTAGGGGGAAAGCAAATAATATTTAGAAAACATTAAACCAAATGTGCTCTTGAGGCTGCAATTGTGAGCTCTTGCTCTTACAGAATGCCTTAACTTAGTTGCAAAAAGGCTCAGCAGCTTCTATATTATTTTATTTAAAACTAAAATTAATTTAATTTTAAAACTGAAGGAATTTATTCAAAACTAGAGCTGTATTTAGTGTTACTAATATTAACTGTTATTAATAAACTTCATAGCATCTGCTAGGGCCAGCAATTAATTTCTTACTCATACATCTCTCTTCTATGCCTCATGCCGAAACTCCATGTCAGTCTGCCACCACAGCCAGCCATTCAGCTGATAGCAATGACTCCACAATCTGTTCATTCTTCATGTAATGCCCAAGGTTGGCTATGACCATAGCCAAATCAAGAGCATTTATGCTTATTCTAGGACCTCAGGCCCATGCAGAGTGCAGAAGTCACTAAGGCAGACCAGGCCATCAAAAGCAGCTCTGATGACAGCAGGGCCTTGGCCATGGACCTGTCCTGGTCCAAGCTTCTTGCTAACAGAACTAAGTTTTGGGCTAACATTGACCAGTGAGCACTGATCAGATACAGCAAGTATCACTAGGCCAGGTAAGGTTACTGCAAACAGGCATTAGAAGACATCATGATACCAGGAGTCATAGGGACAGACACACAGGCATGTTGTCTCTTCTTAAGGCCACAGGGCAAGACTTAGGGCAGTAGCTGGCAGCATCTTTTGGATAAATGCCAAGATTCCTGGCCCAGAATTAAGGTTGTTTATCCTTAGGAGAGGAGAGACATAGGTAACGATGTCAACCTCAATGTCGTCCCACAAAAGCTTGCTCCAGTATCTGCAAGAATTTTGCCACTGACTTCAACAGCAGATGGGCAAGTGGCCACTGCTCCTGTCAAAGAAACTGAAACCGCTGTGGTTATTGGGAAACTCTAACATAAGACAGATAATTCTGTGTCTCAGAACTTTTAAATGCTAATTTCCCATTGATTCCTTGATAAATCAATAAAGTCAAAAATCCTCTGTAACCCTCCCATTTTAATTATCAGGCAGTGACATAATTTATTAAGTCTATTGACTCTCAGTAGTGTGTTGCATAATGGAAATGCCCTTGGAAATGCATGCTTTCATGTTTCCCTATTGTAATTCCATAGATTTATACATCATCAATGTGCTATTTCAGGCTAATATATTGCAAGGACATTGGGGTGGGGGCAGTTTATCAATGACTTTTTGTACTCCTTTTTGTCATTAGTGCTATTTAAGAAGGCAAGTAATTTCTGTCAGGAGCTTCCTATAAATGTAATGGATTTTAGAGTATAACCATAATAGCGCAGTATTATGCCTGTCCCTTCCTTGTATTAATTATGATCATATTTGCATTCAGGATGCAACCTTATCTGAATCCAATGCAAATTACTCTCTTTGAAGGAGAAAGGCTGTAGCACAGCAATTGTTCGAGTTGTCCCTGGAGATAGTATGACACTACTGCATGTGACACCAAAGGGCCAGAGCAAATACCTTCCTTGAGCCACACAAATATAGCTCAATCTCTGGAAATGGAAAATGTGCATTGTAATGTAGATTTTGGGGTCAGTCTAACATTCTCTTTTTTTTTTTTTTTACCTGCATGTTACCTCACTGGCATTCAGTCAGCATTATGTAAGACCATAAGCAGGTTCATTTCAACATAACTTCCTTTTTAAATCAGTCAATATAGGCAGTAATCTATTTTTCATATGTATTACTTTTACTAAGAGAAATTTAATAGTTACTCCTTTAACTCGGGTCTTTCGAAAATAACCTGGTATTTTTCATCTACCTACATCACATGACAGATACATAAGCCCTTGCTTTTTCCTGGGCTCCTAAGTCAGCAGCATTAATTCTCTAAGGCTCCAGCTCTGGGAAGAACCGGAAAGGCACTTAGCTACATTCTTAAAGCCCACTTATTCAGTGAGATTAAAAGTATGGCTTATGTTCATTTCAATAAGAATTAACTCCAACTCCAAGACCAGATAACAATGCGTGCTTGTGTATGGTCTCAGTAAACAGACTATTTTTACTGTTTAAAGCATATACATAAGAGCCCTGCTAAATCTTGACTTTTGAGTCATATGTGCACCAGAAGACCAGGGTGTTGCCTGGACTGTCCAGGATGCTTACCACTAAAATATGGAAATTAGATCACTGACCTCCAAAGTATATAACTTGCAAATGAATAGTCAAAGAAAATCTGGAAAAAAAAAAATCAACATAAATTGATGCCTTTTCCAGAGATTTCTTCTTTTCTTCACTGGGATATTTTTTTGAAAGAGGTATTTTCTTAGAATTACAGCATGATTTAGGGTGGAAGGGACTTGAGAGATCATCCAGTGCCCTGCCACACCTCCCACTAGACCAGGTTGTTCAAAGCCCCATCTAACCTGGCTTTGAACACCTCTAGGGATGTGGCATCATCAACTTCCCTGGCACTTCCCTGGGCACTCTGTCTCACCAGATTGTAGTGGAAGGGTAGAATCACCTCCCTCAACCTGCTGGCCACACTTCTTTTGATGCAGCCCAGTATATTGCCATGTTCGTGTTGAGCTTCTCATCTACCAATACCCCCAAGTCATTCTCAGTAGGGTTGCTCTCAAGCCATTCTCCATCCAGCCTGTATTTGTGCTTGAGATTGCAGTGACCCAGGTGCAGGACCTTGCACTTAGCCTCAATGAATTTCATGAAGTTTCCACGGGTCCACATCTCAAGCCTGCCGAGGTCCCTTGGGATGTCATCCCTTCCCTCCAGTGTGTCTCCCACTCCACACAGCTGGTGTCATCAGCAAACTTGCTGAGGGTGGATTCAATCCCTCTATCCGTGTCACCAACAACAGTGATGTCAAACAGCACCACTCCAAGTACTAACCCAGAGGAGTGTCACTCACCACTGGTCACGATTTGGACATCAATCCACTGACCACAATTCTTTAGTTGTGAGCATCCAGACAATTCCTTGTCCAATGATTGGTTCATTCATCAAACTCATGTCTCTCTGATTTAGAGACAGGGATGTTCTCCAGGTCAGTGTCAAATGTTTTGCACAAGTACAGGTCAATTATGTCAGTTGTTCTTTCTTTACCTAACAATGCTGTAACCCCATAGTAGAAGGCCGTCAGATTTATCAGACATGATTTGCCTTTAGTGAAGTCATGTTGGCTGTCACCAACCACCTCTTTATTTTCCATTAGCATAGTTTCCAGAATGATCTGCTCCATGATATTGCCAGGCACAAAGGTGAGACTGACCGGCTGACTGTAGTTCCCTGGGTCTTCATTTTTTTCCCTGTTCAAAAATGTGAGTTATGTTTCCCCTTTTCCAGTTACTGGGACTGACTGGAAAAGAGGAAGCATATCGCCCATTTTTGGCTCTTTTAAAAGGGTTTAAACACTTCAAAAGGAAAATTCAAATGGGAAAAAACAGCTTCAGAAAATTATATATATGTATCTGTACTGATTGATAATAACATTTTTCAAACATCTTTAGGAAAAAAATCTCATTTTCTCATATGTATATACAGAGAAAGTATATAAGCATATACAAGGGCAATCAGACTTTCTTTCCCAAACAACAAACGAGGCTGCTTGAGGCTTTCCAAATTCAGTTAGATGCCCTTTGCATTGCACAGCTTCCCAGACCCATCTGTACAAGCTGCTGTCACACAGCCATCCTCAAAGTGCATGTATTAAAATTTAAGCTAGGTTGTTTACAAAATAGTTCCAAGACTGTCCCTTTGTGGAGGTACTAGTTTGCAGAACATCTGTTGCTTTCAATAGTCAATACAGAGCCATTTGTTTCATCTGAAAGCAATGGCATTTCCCTCTGCTATAACCATGCTCCCATGAATCAAAGGAAATATGTTAAGACCATTCAGCCATTATTAATCTTTTATCTGGAGACTCTGTCTTTCTCTGATCACATATTTATCAGCCTTAATTTTGGCCTGATTTTTAATAGCATGTTCTCTGTGATGATTTCCACTAAATAGGAAGACACTCAGAATCTGAATACGTAGAATGGCTCAGTGAGGATTTATCAGTGCTTTTGGCTTCATTTCTGTATGTCCAAGTTAATCCATTGTGTTGAAAAAGCAAATAACTAGCAACTGTGTCAGCTTCCCTTTTGCTAGCATCAATTTCTCTGAAAAGGACTTTCAGCAAGCAACACCAGACTAGCCCATAGTGGTTTAATCCTGTTTTTCTGAAAACTTGCTCTTTTTTTATCTTTCAAGTTTTGTTGATGTTAGAAATCAGTATAAACCAAGTATTACTTAAGTTACATCACTGCGAAAACAAGGCAGGCTAAGGGTCAGACGTGCAAAACATGATTCAAAAGCATCATTGCTGAGATCTTTTATTTACAGATTTCTTTTTCTTATCCATGTCACATCTCCAGGAAGCAGCAGGATTACTGAAGATATCTGAAGAGCGTGAAATTAAGGGTTTGATTTTTCTTTTGGACAAGTTGGTAGCGAAAGTATTGCTTTGGTCCATTCTAACTTGGTAGACTTTCATGTAATAGGTCACCAGGATTCAAGCCAGTGGGAGTTCAAGTAAATCTCATCTTGAAATGGTGTCCTCACTAAACTTCTCATTGTGAAAGCTACTGCAACTTCTAAATCCAAAACATCTGGACTTAAAAGATGTAAAGATGCACAACATTGGTAAAATAACAGAAACATTTCTAGTTCATATGATGCTCTCAAACTTTGTGCATCATTACAAAGATCATCCAAGAAGTTCCTAATTATCACTTTTATGAAAGGTTTACATTTTATGTTGAGGAATTAGTTGGGCTTAATGAGTAAACAAGTTATATGGCAGGAAATTCCCTCTAGCTTCTGAGAGGTACTAGTATCTCTGCTTCTTACCTTTTACAGGACATGCTTCACATTCAGGGAATAATGAACCAATAAAAGAATCAATTTACAAGAAATAGATGAGAGTCCAGGGAATTCCTCCTGACAGACAAGCTGAGATAGGATATCTTATTTCTTAGGAGGCATTGCCTCAGCATCTTAAAAGATGGATGGTAGTGTGACCTGGCAGGCTAATTTGGGACACTCAGAAAGCAAGTCATTGGAACATGTTTATGGCAGAGACACCTGCAATTAAATGACATGAACACAATATATTTGGAGCAGAGGGACCTTGACATTACCTACCTCCAATAACAATTTTAAAATTAAAATGGAAGTTGTTCTTCTTAACAAAAGCTTTGAGAAATTCCTTTTCAAAACTAAACCTGGGCAGCGTTAAGCATTACATTTAAATACTACACTACTTTTCTGATTGTCCCCATTAAGAATGACAGGAGAACTTACATTTTCTATTTGAAACTGAGACATATTTAGCCCTTTCTGAGTCGTATGTGCAAAGCCAAGCTGCTTTGAAATATTTTATTGAGATATAAAAACAAAGCATAAATTATTAAACTAAAAGTATATGTCTGCTGAAGAGACTTCAGAGGCTGGAAAGCTTCACTGGAGAATCAGATGTTTACTCAACCAACACTTGTAGACAGATGTAACATCTGCCTGTTTTCATACGTAGGTTCAGCTCTCCACCTCTCCTCCTCTTTCCACAAAAATCACATCTAACTGTTCTTCTTCCACTACAAAGCAGTTCCTCCAGGTCTCCAGTGAACTTACAGTGCATGAGAACACCATGCTACTGTGCTGAAACATGATACTGAATTAAGTATTTAAGACATGCTAATAGATTGCACATAGGTACCTTTTAGCTTTTCACAGACCTAGGTCATTAACTGTACAAAAACAGTATTAGGCAGTGGTCACAAATAAGGGCCTTTAAAAGGTAAAGTTTAAGTGCTTATGTTAGTCTCAAGCATTCTTGCTGCTGTAGTATTTTCTGCTCACTTGACTTCACAATGGAAATCCTGGTAATCATCATTCATTTCAGATGCCCCAGTTATTTCACCTGAATCATAGAAATTGCTCTGCTTGCTCTCTCATGCACATATCAGACTGCAGAGGCTGTGAAAGGAGTGCTGTGTTTCTACAGGAGAAGAAATAGGATACCTGGAAGGAGTCTTGAGTTACTTCTTGAGTCGAACAAATGCTAAAAATATGTAATTTCCACCAGCCAATAATTTTGAAGAAAAGCAGTCCATTAATATTCTCTTTCAATTTGTGATTTTTAATATTTGTTTCTAAACTACTTCAATTTAAAAACAATAAAGTAATTTTAGGAATTAAAAAGCAAGGATACGGTCATTTCTTACATATATTTCTTGAAACATCATTTCCAATGACAAAAACTATCAAAGCCAACTCACTCTTGTTGCCAATATCCTTTTTGAAATAGCAGCAAGAAAATAATTGAAACAGTTTTACTGGAAATTTTTGAATTTGATTTGGAAAAATACACTATCTGGATTGCCTTCTTGACAGTACCTCAATTTCTACATGCTCTAGATTCATAAAAGAAAATAAAACAAACCCATTAGCGAGTACCATTTTCCAGAGAGAAGAGATTAATCCAAGGGTGCTGGCATACAAAACAGATTGCCCAAATACAGTCACAGAAACTCATGAGGCACAGACTCGTGGTTTTGAGCATGTCCAAAACAGTTAATTAATGAAGCTGAGCGCTTCAGAGCCTCAGCATTTCATAACTCTGAAAGCAAAATGACCAAAAGCTCTTTCACTCCTGTTTATCCATTCGAAAAGTTGAATTTATGTTTCTAACTTAGAAATGCTCAGTAAGTCAGTGGCTTTTTTCACCAAGCTTTATTTTTCTGCTGAGACCCAGTGGCAGAAGTGCAAACTGAATTTAAGACTAGGAGGAGGAATTGATTGTCTTCATGTTATAACCATTTCAACCTGTATTTATGATTCACCATAATGTAACAAAAATGGGGAGAGAAAAAAAGGAAGAGCTTGTTTAGTTTTCAGACTTCCATTGGCAATTTTATTTTTTTGTAAATATATCTCCTTCCTACATCTGGCATCATCTTAAGTACTCAGAATTGCTGTAGGCTAGAGAAACCTGTAGGTTATGAAAAAAGAAGCCTTTGTGAGTTTCTGTTCTTGCTAGGAATAACAAAGCTAGAAAAATAGGTCTGCTAGGCTAGGAAAATACATGTGGATTTCTGAGTAATTATAAAATAACTGCATCAATAATTTTTAAGAAAGTTATCTAATATTTTACACTGTAGAGTTACTATACAAGTGGCACGACTGATTCTCCATCTGGATGAACAAATTCACATGGGAAGATTTACAGAAAGTAAACAAAATAATCACCTTCACTACCCTGTAGCAATCTATAAATCCAGAAACTGTTTTTACATGTGTGTGGTTTGGGTGCTGGTTTTTTTTTCTCCCTCAGTATTCATCCTTCACCTTAAAGGCCATTGTCAAGTGCTTTGAGTTTTTTGCTCTCTGTAGGAGTTGTTAAAGATGGCTTCAGAGTTACTGCTTTAAACACCTCATGCTGGAAAATCTCCTATTTCCTTGTCTTCTGATACTTCCTCTCTAGTTTCCATTGATGAAGTGCATACTGATCCTTAATTAACAAAAGCGGTTAATTAGAGTGACCAACATAATTTCTAGGCAGCTAATGATTAGTTGGGTTTTCCCCAGAACACTGTTTAAAGTTGGATTATTGTTATAGTAGAAACACCTTAAAAGTTTATCCTCATGGATAAAATGATACAATGAAAAAAATAAAATACATGATGAATAAAAAAATAAACCTGTAGCCAAAGGAAATTAGCTGGATAAGTATCAAAGTTTCAAAATTACTGAAGTGCAGATGACCTCATTCAGATGAAAGAAATCTGACCTAAGAGAAGTCAATTGGGAAAGTAGCAAACCACCACTGGTGATATGCAGGAAAGACAGAAGAGCAGAGAGGAAATATGGAGAATAATTGCCAGATGTAACACAAAACTGATTAAATTCCCTAGCTATTATAGAAACAAGAATCCATGACTGAATCAGTTAATTCCAAGACAGGATGAGCAAAAACTAAAAAGAAGTCATAATGGAAATAAACTAAAAGAATTCTTTGAATAATTTCTTCCTGTCATTTCCCAACAAAATTATATACTCAATAATACAGGATCAGAAATTTCAAGCATTGAAGATAGGCCACAAACAGAAGATCAAGATGAATGGAAGCACAAGAGGAGCTGGAACAAACTGTCAAACAGAACAGCAACATCACTAGGACTGTCTGGAACCTATCCAAAAACTCTGCAAGTGCTGAAGACAGAAGGGATTTAACAGCTAATAAAATATGCAATCTCTGGTTAAAATGAGCAGCTATATTGTAGGCCTGCCAGGTAGCAACTATTCTAGGTCTGAAAAAGGTAGAAGGGATCTGAGGAATTACAGATCACAAAGCTTTATTTCAGTATCAGTTAATCTTGTCAAAACACTAATTAAAAATAGTCTACTAAAAAAAAAGGTCTTCTAAAATACCTCAAGGAACATGATAGGACCAATGCATGGTAGAACCCCATATCTTTAATATGCATAAAATTGTTCAGAGAAGATAAGAATGAAGAAGCAGGAAATTTACAGATGACAGAGAAGAACAGAGAAGATTGTAAGTTGTTCTGTAGGGACCTCATAAAGATGTGCTAGTCAGGGGCATAATGTCTAAAAATCAGCACTGGCTGATATCCAGGAGCAACTACTGAAATTAACAGCTTTAGCTATTTGCATGTATAGTTACCTTGAGAAATTTGCTGACCCAAATTATTTTTGTGGTCAAGAAATCTACAGGACTTTTTTTATTTCACGAAAGTCTGTATACACAATGATAGGTCTACGAAGATTAACTTATGGTTTAAGGTTATAGAGAGCAGGTATAGAGTAATTATTAACCACCAGGAGCTAGAGAGCAGTAATTTTTGAAACAAGTCTTCATTTATTTTCAAGAAGAGCAAGCAGGAAGATCCAGATAACTAACTAAAAGCTGGTCAGCTGTATTAGCCAAGATTGTGGCGAACAGGTTGAGGGAGTTGACTATTCCCCTCTGTTGTGCACTGGTAAGACATATCTGAGGTGCTATGTCCAGTTCTGGTCTCCCAGTGCAAGAAAGACATGGACATCCTAGGGCAGGTCCAGTAAAGAGCCACCAAGCTGACCAGGGACTGGAGCACATGACATAGGACAACAGACTGTGACAGTTGACTTCATTCATCTTGGAGATGACAATAATGAGGTGAGACCTGTATTGTTGCCTACAGATACCTGATCAGAAGACACAGAGAAGGTGGAGCCAGACTACTCAGAGGTGCAGAACATTAGGGAAAACAAAGGCAATGGGCACAACTTGGAACATAGGAAATTCCAATTACGTAGAAGACGTAAGAGTGGTCAAATACCAGAACCAATGTCCGGAGACATTATGGGGTAACCATCTTTCGAATTGTTCAAGATTTGCCTAAACATGTCCCTGAGTAACCTGATCTAATTAGACAACCTTTGAGCAATTAATTGGATTAGATGACCTCCGGAGATCTCTTCCAACCTAAATTGTCCTATTTTTCTATGATTTGAGCTGCTTTCAAAATTGGTCACCACGAGTTCTGGTCACCTTCCTTTGAGGCATCTGATGCTCGGCTGTGTAAGAGATGGTACACGAGCTACTTTGCACCTCTTAAATCCCACAGTCTGTTCTACTTGAGTGAATGGTGCAAGACACAGAGGCACACTAGCAGTTTGCCTATATGCAAAGGTAGGCAAGGTATACAGGGTGCCTGTGACTGAGCATGAAAGAGTCCACATGGAGCAGCACATTCACAGTAAAATACTTACCTCAAAAGATAGTAAAGACTTAGCCCTAAGGCATCTTCTGTCTAATCCCATATGACTGTTCCTGTCTGTTTAACAGAAAAACTGTTCTAGTGGGATTCTTAAACAAACAGCAAGATAGTTTGAAATGAGGGAAAAGAAATAGCAGGCACAAAGAAATTCAGACATTCACCATTTTGTCCAGATATCACTTGATAGCCCTTCTTCGATGAAGCTGTCTCTGTTACTGCATCTCAAGTTAAAAGTGTATTGATCCTATTATTCAGTACACACATGTACATTCTCAAATGTATGAGGGGTGAAAGGGAGAAATGGTTGAACATATAAAGATAATTTAAAATGCTTATATTAGCAATTTATTTATACATGATGTTTCTAATTTTTGTACTGACATTTCACGTGTGATATAGTTGCATCAGTCAGGAGAAGCAATTTAGAGATTTAACATTAATTCCTAATTAACAAGTAATGTTTCCTCATACTTTTATGAGCTCATTTCCACTGATGTGCAATTGTTTATTTGTATTTGGGTTCCTGCAGTGATGCAATTCAAAAATGTTTTTCTGAGAATACAGGTTATAACTGTTCTGAAGAGTGAAAATTATTATAGAATGTCTTGCATGGAACAGCAGGTTAGAGGAAAAACTAACTCAATGAAGGACTATAAGCAAAGAGCAGCAACATTGACAAGGTGTCAGCCTGCACCAGAATAAGGCAGAGGCATATCCCAGTTCTGTGCAATAAGTCCTGATCAATTGTTTGAAATCTTCCATAAATAAATGAAAGAGTCAACATCATGGTGCAAGTTATATTAGAATAGAAAACTTCAATTACTAATGAAATGGAGGGAGAAGGAAACAAAAAGGATGAGAAACAGAAAAATTAGGTCAGGTTTTAAATATGTGGACTGATGCCTGTGAGAGGGATAATTCAAAATGTAGATATTCACTTGTGTGGAATATTTTAAAATAAGTAGAGTTAAAAATATTCTAACTTGTGCCTGAAGATCAAAATAGATAGCTGCTTGCAATGCAATATCACCATATAAAACACTGCAATTGTGAGGAGCAACAGTCTTGTAACAGGTTGAGAGGGTAAACTCTTCTATTTATCACAGAAGCAAACATCAGCTACTACACTGCACATACATACAAGCACTTCTGCACAAGGAAGGATTTTTGAGAAGAAAAAATCCTGTGAAGGAAGAAGAGGTGATTTGGTTGCTTCTGTTAGGTGAAAAGCTACTGAGAGCAGACTACTATTAATGTGTTTTATAAGCCTTCCCTTGTCTTTGCAACTGGAAGATACAAAGACACACTAGGATATGTGAAAATCTGTGTTTGAGATAAGACTACACAGCTAGATATGCTTAAAATAAGAACCCTTCTCTCTTTCTCAGACCTTTGACAAATACAAAATTAAACCTGCAGTCTACATTCTTGATTCCACAACAAATATTTCATAAGCATATATTCCATCTAATATGAGACAACCTATCTTGGTTTCTCCCTTCCACTGTCTTTCCAAAACCCCAAATTTTTTATGCTATTGTCTATAGAAACATGCAGAAGACATTGAGACAACTGTCTTTGTTCAGTCTTAAAATCAGAAAGATGGGGGGGGGGAGGGGAATCTTATTACTGTCTTCAACCAGTTAATGGAAGGGTAGAGAAAAGACAGACACACATTTTACTTGAAGATGCATGGTGAAAAAGATGAGAGGCAGCAAGAGACATCCATTGCAACAAGGGGAATTCTGATTAGAAAAAAAAAGCTTCTTCTAACAGGAAGGGTAGTCAAATTTTAGGTTCTTCCACAAAGGCTGTGAGACCTCTTCCTTCAAGATATTCAGAATTTGACTGGTGAAGGCTTTGAGCAATGTGTACCTTGAGCACCTGTACCTGACCTCAGTGTAGGCCCTGCAGAGGTCCCTTCCATCTTAATTTATTCTGTCCTAACAAACATTTGGAGGAGAAAACCCCTCACACAATACCCCTCATAAGCCAATACTGCTCACATGGTGAAAGTAAGTGACATATTGGGGAGCAGACATGGCACCAGTTCAGCAGACAATCTGTCAATCGTTGCACCTTGTAACCAGACTCTGCATTTGACATAGCTTTTTTAGTCATGTATTCAAAGTAGGATTCTGCTTTTTTACCATGGTGATGGCAACAGGATTTTAAAACTGATGGTCAAAACAAAACTATCTCTGCAGGGAAAGAGGAGTACGCCTCTTGCTTTCTGTCTTCAGGCTTATTTTGCTTATTTTTGGTAAGGGCTTCTTAACTTAGAAAAAAAAATCATTTCTTTGACAAATATATGGTTCATTTTCTTAATGAGGACTTCCTGTAACCACTTACAGCTTCCTTAAAAATATTTTTTCTATATGTTTCTTTTTTTTCTTATTGATAAGCTTTTGATTTGGAGGGGCTCAACTGCATATGGTCTTCTTATAATGAGATTTACAATACACATGCGAGATACTTTTGATGATTTGAAGGAGCTTATGGCAGTAGCAATAGCAAATTTTTCTCACATGTCGTAAGTCTAATATACAATCATAAAACTAGCATCTCCTGCCAAATGGCTCAGGCTCTGCCTGGTATCAAACTGAATTCAGCACAATACTAAAAAGGAATTTGCAGGCAAATGCTCTGAAAAACAAATGGTTATAGATGTATTAAAATAGAATCAAGTGGTGTTCCATACAAAAGTGGATACAACAAAGAGCAAGAAAAAGCTCTCAACTCCTTTAGCCACCATGTTCAAGGGAAATTTATACCACTTAAATGTATAATTACAAATGCCTATATTAAAATAATGGCAAGGTTGATTCACAAGCCTATCAGGATATTTGTGTTATACTAGAAGTGAATTACAGGGATGCCATGGGCTTAAAGTGGTAAATAAAGTGTTTTCTTTGCCATTTTTCTGGCACAGTAGGGGTTCTGGGTTTGTTCCTTTTTATCATGTGCAGCTATAGCAGATAAATCCCTTGTTGTTTCCACCATCACAGCAGGTACATAGACAGGAATTTTGCTGAACCCAGCCTCCCACTCCCACAGGGGCAGGAGTAGGGCTTGGAAACTCCAGGCACATCTGACAAGAGCTTATGATCACAGAAAAGGAAGAGGAGTCTCAGCTGTCACTCCTCTGCTGCTGGAAACTTCTGGATATGAGAGATGGTGTAAAATAGGAGGCATTTCATGCCATACCTTCTGACATGGTATCAGGTACCTGCACATCTCTGGACAAACATTTTGGCAGCCTCAGTTGTGCCTTGTAACTGCACTGTGACAGCCTAGGGGACAGACTAGGACAAGGGGAAGAGACAGCAACAAGGCACGTCCTTTTTTCTACATGGCAGCACCTCAGCACAGGCTACAGAAGCAGCAGAGGCAATCAAGAGCTGAAGAGGAGGAATGGTGCAATGTGAATGGGACCATGAGGATAACAAGCTTAGGAAGAAGGACAGCAATGAGGTGAAGGATTTGGCTACTAGAAATAGAACACTGCTGCATAGGAGGGAGGAACTGGGTCCGAGAGGCTGTGGAATCAACAGAAAGACTGAGCGTGAGGTGACCACTGCAAGGAATAAACAAGTTTTGGTGGCAGCAGTTGATGATGGCTCAATGTGTCAGATCTCAAGGTTTGCTATTTAAGCAATGAACTGCTGACTGCTCTGATAAACTCTACAAGGAGAAACTAAAGCAGCATCAAAGTAAAGCAGAAGATAAGGAAGAATAAGATCACTTTTTGTTAGAGTATTGTAAAATATTCACCATCTGATATAACTATACTCTGGATGACTAGCTTGATATGTTTCTTCTTATCCAACCAGGACACAATCAGCTACTCTTACAACTGTCCATGAAAAGAAATTTTAAAAAAAGCCTCCGTCACTCTAGCAGTGTTATAACAAGTAAAGGATAAGATGAAACATTTAAAGAAGGTTATGGTAAAAGCTTTTGTAGGCTGGATTCATAAACTTGCTGATGTTTCTCTACTTCTAGTACATACAGCACCGGGGGTTCAGAGCAGTCAGAGACCTGAGATGCAGGTCTTTGCACAGAAAAATACTATATTGGCAGGAATCTCTAAGAAGGTATTTTATCTCCTTCCACAATGCCTAAAATACCAGTGAAAAGCCCCATGAATCCTGTATGCAGCACATGGAAGAAAGAAAGTGGAGCTGAGTTACACTTCTGCTAGTCATGCTGTAAATTTTATAAGACTTCTTCCTGTGAAAAAATAGGGTTTTCCCTAGGCCTAATCTGACAGATTAATTGGCTTATTTGTTTTGAATCAAGGAGTCACAGCCAGCTTCTGGGCCTTATTTTTTTCTCTGCAGTGCTCCTCACACACTGTTGCATCTACATGCAGCTGGGACAAAGTGAGAAAGGTAGCCTCTAGTTAATAGAGGAGAAAACAAGAGGCTTCAGTTCCCATAGAAATCAGTAAGAGTAATGACACTGACTCCAATGAGCCCTTAATTATCAGGAAAAGGCGGCTTTTGTAGAGATAATTACTGCTACAGGTCTCTGAGTGTTATTTAATTACCCGTAATGGTAATCATAGACACTATGAACTGTTTCATTCGTCCATTCTACAGTATATATCAAGCACTTCATAGAACTGTGAGCACAGGAACAAAACACAAACAAGTGGAAGGAGGTCTAATTAGTGAGCTGATGTCTCAGTCACTCACCAGGCTGATCATTATCAGACTTGGTAATTTCCCTGGTTATTCTATTGCATTTTCTGAAAGAAAAAAAAAAAAAAAAGAAGAAGAAGAAAAAGGACACCGTGTCCTTAAAACAAGGGAATGATTCTGCCCACTTACTCCTACTGAATAATTCTATGTCCCACAAGATCTTTATGCAAGTCAACTGAGAAAAGGCTTCAGTAAAACACGTGCCTACTAAAGTATGACACAGTGTGAGCAAAGGTGGAAGAATAAATCCTGTATATATCTAAATCATGCTTAATAATCTCTTTTTCATGTGACAGCAGTGATCTCACTGGCCACCTAGACATGTGTTAGGCAAATTCAGAAGTACCAATGTGAGAACATTAGGTCTTGATTGCAATATCTCCTAATACTTGACACACCCAAAAGTATTGGTGCATTTCTTTGAAGTGGTTGTATGATATAACACAATTTACAAGGTCATTTCAACTGCTGCATGTTCAGTTAGGGAGTGAAAAAATAACCTTGTCCAAAACAGTTTTACATCCTGCCTAAGGAAAAATATAAGTTTTTTCAGGCTCTGAATAATTATAAATCAGAAGAAAACTGGGCCCCCCAAACTAGGGTGTTTCTTCCTCCTAATCGATTACCTAATCAGCCTTATTCACTAGCCAAGAAAGATCCTGAAAGTCCTGCTTTCATACTGAAGATAATTTCCTCAGCATTGCAAACAGAGCTTTCAGAAGTCTCATTACAAAGAGACTCTCTGAGCAGCAGAGACTGTAACCTCATGTGGAATCTCAATTCCTTTTCTAATCTGCACAAAAAACTGAAAACCTTTCAGGTAACAACTTTTAAATTTTTTTCTCCTTAGATGTTCACTCAGCTGGAAATGTTAATCTCAAAATTCATATGTTTCTATTTCCAACATCTTCTGGAGAGCTGGGCTTTTTGGTGGTATCTTCTGAAATAACACTGTCTTTTTACAAATTAATCTTCAAAATTGTTTTCCTAAAGAATCTCTTTTTAGATTTCTTGCTGTTATCAGATTCATCGTAAAAATATCCTGATTATAATCTCCAATTCTGCCCTCTTTCTAAGGTGTTGCTGCAGGTTATATCACTAACCTTTGCAATAGATTAGGGAGTCAGAGGTAAGAAAATGTAGGCACTGAGTCTCTCCCTTATTCGCTGACATTTTGACAGCAGATAAATTCATATTGCTTCTTTTCCTTTCAGGGATGTTTGGGATACTTAGAAATTCTTCCAGGTATGAAGGATTAGACTCCGTGTAAAATGCTAAACCATTCTGAATCCCCTTTGGAAACAGTCTTCTTATGTTATTGCAGATCTCACCCCCGAAGAACATGCAAGACAGAATGATGAAAGGTCACACTCTCTATGAGGAAATAGAGAAAATAAAAAAAATGCCCTTGCAGCCCGGAAAGCCAACTTCATCCTGGTCTGCATCAAAAGAAGCATGGCCAGCAGGTTAAGGGAGGTGATTCTACCACTCTACTCTACTCTGGTGAGACCCCTCCTGCAGTACTGTGCGCAGCTCTGGAGTCCTCAGCACAGGAAGGACATGGACTTGTTGGAACAGGTCCAGTGTAGGGCCACAAAGATGAACAGAGGGCTGAGAACCTCTCAGACAGGTTGAAAGAGTTGGGGTTGTTCAGCCTGGAGACGAGAAGGCTCCAGGGAGACCTTATAGCAGCCTTCCAGTACCTGAAGAAGACCTACAGGAGAGATGCGGAGGGACTCTTTATAAGGGAGTGTAGCAGTAGGAGATGGGTAATGTTTTTAAACTGAAAGAGG
>BJBW01001151.1:131990-226069 GCA_004320125.1 Scolopax mira
GTGACCCAAGTGCAGGACCCGGCACTTGGCCTTACTGAATCTCATCTCCTTGGCCTCAGCCCATTGATCCAGCCTTCCAGATCCCTCTTCGTCTACAGGAATCCCACAACATGATTCATCATCTTATTTCTTTTATATTTTCTGATATTTTCTGTAATTTATTAAGCCTCTTTCCCAGTGGAAATATCTCCTCTGTCATTCCTATATAATTTATGCAGTGTTACTAGTGTCCTTCAGAAATTCTGCCTTCCACCTACTTCATAAGATGCTTACAAAGTAATTTTTTTAATCCAGGCATCCTATTTCACCCTTTGTAACATTTAGGTTTACAGTCCAAGTCTGTTGCCTCAAAAAAAAAAAGCCATCCTTAGGCTCTAAAAATTGGTCTCTCTATTTCAAAAGTGTCAAAATACCTCACAGGTGTGCATGGGAGCTGCTGACCATGCTAATGAAAACAAATCCTTCAGGCACTTAACCATGGACTTTAAGCATTCCTGTTTGGCAGAACAGAGAAAATAAAACAAAAAAAATGAACAGAAATTGTGTATGTTGTTTTGCAGAGAATACCACACATTAAGCTAAGCTGTAAATTTGACACACCGCGAGCAATAAGGAGATGATCTTTATAAAACATATGATTGAAAACTATCTCCCACAAGTCTGGGTTATAAGACTTTGTGAAGCCGTGCTGAGTTTCTAGCTTTAAAAATGGATGTGCAGCATTGTCTTCCCAAGAGCAGGTTTGCTAATCTAAAAGTGGTAAGATTAGTACGTATTCAATAAATACATAGCATTTATATATTTCTATAAAGGAAAAGGTACAATTTTTTTCACCTTGAAAACACATGCAGAGTTATTGTTTACATTTTAATATACATTTCTACAATATATATTGTTTACAACTGTAAAACTGGAATTTGTTTGCACAATCATAACACTAAGACAATTACAAAAAAGAAGACAAAATTTTAATGGCAAGTTAGCATTGGCACAACATGCATAGAGTGCTTGTAGCTAAACTAAAGATTGAGTTTATGGGCTCTGGGAAAACGTGATAACAAGACTGGTCAATATATTGTTCCAATAACTAATCAAAACAGATATTGCTTTTTGTGGCTGTCATAAATCAAACATAATTATTTTGACCTAGACTTTTTTTCTTGCTGTTCCACAAATTCCTTATACCAACCATTCTGTTGCCTGACAAATATTTAGTGTGGGAATTCTGTCCTGCTGAGATTTTTGTCTTTGCTTTTGTCTTTGCTTATTTGTACTCACACACTGAGTAGAAGAATGCAGACTCACAGGAACTAATGAGGTAATTTGTAAACCTGTCAGCAAAAGACATCAGAATTAATCTAGTGGTGGTCTGGTGAAAGGGGAGATGAGAATTACAGGGGCCTCATTTCACCACTGCAGCAAAATCCTTATTTCTACATCAAGATAGGCTTTTACTGCATAGGCAAATCTCAGAGCTTGACGTTCCTGCTCTGCAGGAATACATGACTATATCAGCCAAGATGCACCCACAGAATGCTTGAGTTAACACTTGAATTCCCTTTTCCCCTAAATCCCACATGAAACTTGCTCTATTTCCGTCTTTGTGCATCTTTGCCAGTCGTGCTATACAAGGTATAAACTCTGCAACAGATGTGAAATTCCATCTCAAGCACTCCTATTCTTTTCATGAATGTTTGCTTGGGGCCCCCCTGAAGGTGACTTCTCGAGGATGAAATTGTGCCAAAACCCATAAGGGCTGTTTATTGCCATATTAGTTTTACTCTATATGATTCTTAGCACCAATAGCATGTTTTTGAGAATATATTAAGTTACAAAGCAGGACCTTATTCTTAATGTTTTGTGTATTTTATTTTCTTAAGATGAACCGAAGAGAGCAATGCATCATGCAACTTCGTGTTTGTTAGTTGTATTCTGCAGGGAAGTGAGAAGGATCTTCCACATCTGTTGTTATTCTTTGTTTTTCATGGGGGAGCAAGAAGTCTTGCTGGCTTTATTGTTTCTCTATTTTTCCTACTCACATAGTCAGGAGAGACATCAGGGAAGAAGGCTATGAAAATGTATGGAAGCAGAATGGCTATGAAAGGCAGGGAAAGTGGCTTTATAATAATCCATAAGGACAGCTTCCCAATGGGAAAGCAATCTTTGGAGGAGAAACTACTGTATGAAGCTTAAACGACAGAATGCTTGGATAATCCTTGTTTTACTTGTATTATGACTTTCCAGGTCAATCACAAGTTATTATGAATAACACCAATTTGTTTCATTGTTCCATTCCTCAGCAGGCTTTATCAGTATCTGGTTACATGGTTCCACACTGTTGCTGGTCCCCACTGGGGATTTGATGATTCATCAATGTGCCATGCTGAGCAAAGGGCCACTGGGATACCAGTAACATTTTTTTTGCAGTGCCCAGCCAAAACTGAGTTCTGTTTCACCTTTGCTTGACACAGATGCTCAGATCCTTTGTGTCACATGGTACAACCACCACCTCTTCTAAGAGAGGCATACCAGAGACAGATGAGACTTCAGGAAATCTTACTGGTTTAAATGACACACATACTGCATACTTGAGTTGACTGGTTAATTGACAGCTCTCAGAAGTGTGTTTAAATCCCTCATTCCATGCCATATTCTCATTTTCTCAACTCCTTGTAGATTGCCATAATAATAAGGATGAAAAAAAATAGTAATCATTATGATTTAATCAGAATCTTCACATTTGGTTTATACTTTGAAGAGAAAGCTGACGAGTTGATCTCTTGCCCTGTGAAGAATAAGTACATGTGTTATGACTGAGGCAATGAGTTTGTCAAGGATAAATCTTGTCAAGCAAATCAAATGTGCTATCACACAAAAAGGTTTTGTAGGGTAAAAAAGAAGCAGTGGTTATCATATAAATTAACTTTAGCAAGGTTTTAAGGAAGAATTCAGAGGAAAGCATCAAAATCTTTCAGAAGTCGAGAACACATGACCTTCAAGGAACTCAGGTTTCTTGGCACTAGGAAGAGAATGTTGAACAAGGCTTTCCAAATACACAGTCAGTAAGACAAGACACAGCTTGATACATAGAAGATTCTAGGTAGGCATGAGGAAAAATGAGAAAAGCAAGGTTAATTAAACACTGGGATGTGCTACTGTATGGATAAAAGGTATCTCCATTATCAGACAGTTTCAGGAACAGGCTAGACCAACAGTGGTCAAGAATGATACAACTTGATCCTGCCTTCCAAGTGGCTGATAGAGTTGATAATATCTTAAGACATCTCCTGATCCTTCAGTTGTGTAATATATATCTTTGTCTTTAGGTACTGAAAATAGCTGAACTTTTTCGTAGAATACATTTTTCTTAAACAATTTTCAGATGATGAAAAATATCTTAATATGCCTTTCCTCCCTTATAAGTTATTTAATTAATGCTGCATCCTTGCATATTGTTATTTTGCTTTTGTTTAGCCATCTCATTGTTTTCCAAAGGTAAGGGCTCATTTTCCAATTATTAGTAAGGTTTTAGAAAATATTTTGTATAAAATCCTGACAGTAAAACTAACAAATTCAAGTTGGAATTACAGGTACATGCCTAGAGCTTTTGTATTTGTAATTTCACTTATAAGAAAGCTTCAGAGATACTAGGAATTCTATTTTTCATCTTGAAGAAGTCATGCAAGGGCATTGGGAATGAAAGTTACCACCACAGCATGCTGTTAATTAGCTGACACCTTGTTTTAAAAACAAGGTGTAGTTCAGCTACTTTACCTATCCTGTTCATTATCTCTCTCCTGAGCTTGTAAAGTAACGGGATAACTATTTCATTTGTATAGTGGTGATAACTGTCCATCGGGGGCAAGTCTGAGACCATCAATTAATATCCTGAAAGCCATCAATTACTTAATTGTAATGACTTAAACACTGAGATTCAGCTGAGTCAGATACAATATTCATATTACTCTGTGCAGTCTGGAGTCTTTATTATGCAATGTTTGCACTATTTGTACATAAAATTCTGTGTATCATGTATCATACTTTTGTAAACACTTTACACATAGGCAAATAATGCAGAACAGTATCCATAAATATTTATTCAATAATTTGTTCATTTTCTTTTTTATATGCTTTGAAAGCATATTGCATGAAAGACTGAGTAAAATGTTTTGAAGACGAGGCTATTTAAATTCTCTGGACATGAATTTGCAAACAGAGACTTACACAAATAGGCACACTGGAAACACAAACTTCCATCCTGAAAACCCTTTGTGAATTTAATGAGCTTTGGACCAAGGAGCAGATATAACACACAGAATTTCGATTATCAGTGTCACAGACTTATTAATAATAAGGCTGAGAGTCACAGAAATTAAATCAAAGATAACTCAGAGTTTGGGCAAGCACTGTGTCAAAGTACACTTCTAGGTGATTCTTAAACAAAAGAGAGTGAACAGATCACAACCATTGTCCTTTGAAAAAAGTTTGCCAAACTCTCTTACTGCAGTTCTTCTCTTCAAGTTCTCTCATTCCCTTATACATCAGTTCCCTTAGAACACAACAAGACTCCCCATTAACTCCAATGCATGGGCCTTAACAGAGATACTGGTGTCTATAGCTTTATCCATCCATCACATGTGAGAAAGAATAAAGCTGGGTAGAAGCTTAAAGCTTGTAGTTGTATTACCTGATTGGGAGAATAGAATTTGGATGAAGATCAGCAACACCTACAAGAGAAAAAGATAAAAGCAAGACAGGAAATACACTGAATTTGGGGGGGGGGGGGGGGGGGGGGGGGGGGGGGGGAGCAATCATAAAAAGTGATCAAAAGAAATGAGAATTTACTGACATAACAAAAAATTAAGCATGAGAGATATTTGTGACTCATTCCAATACAGTCAATAAAATGAATTGCAATAAGAACATTCTTTTCAGTTTGAATCAAATGCAGAAATTAACAATGATGCAATAAAAGGTAAAAAAAAATCTCAAAAAACATAATCTATGTAAAGCACTGTTTATAAAACCTAACTAGAAAGAGGTACAATATGGAATACCACAGTAAAAATCTGTTTATCTTTATAAGAATAGACAACAATAGTCACATTAAAACCTCATAAAAGGAAAAATGACCCAAACATTGCATTGTATTCTCATGAGCAAACCTATTTTAATACATGATAATACTTATGTGAGTAAAACCCCCTATATCATCCTTAAAATAGTAGTATTTTGGGAGGTATTTACTCTGCGCTCTCTAATCCCTCATATTTTAAGTTGTTTCATCTGCTCATTCAGCTCCATCATTATTAGCAGCAGTAAGAACATCACTTGCTCTGCTGTAATATCACTTGTCCACACTTTTTGTGTTCTTCTATGCCAAGCTAAGGAGCTGCTGAGTTGAGGTGGTCCCATGGTGGATGCCTAGAGCCTCTAACAAGGGTTCCCTTGGATGCAGTCATTACTACCTGCCTGCCAGCAACTTGGGGATTGCCTCTGATATGCTAGTGTATATCAGGATGTTCTCAGACTTGGATCTGAGAGAGAGCTACCCCAGCATCTACCTATAGAGGTTGCTCAAGACATTTGCCTCTGATTTGGGTATGAAAGATGTCCAAGAAACCTGTGTATCTGCCTTTGAGAGCTTCTGCCAGTACTTGGGAACTGTACTCTCTGTATCACACTCAGCCAACCTCTGCCAAGGTCTGCAGCCTTGGGCTCTTTCTTTAGCACAAGTGTGGAGACCTCATCTGATGTCCTTATGTTGTCAGTATGGATTTTTTTGCCATTGTGGATTTTTTGCCATTCCATATCCTGCTTGGCACAATTTTCCCACTTGCTCGGCACAATTTTCCCACTTGCTCATTGTCTCCCTTGTGAAGAAATGTGTGAAAATGGGGCAGGATGACTTTCCTTCCCACAGGAGCTTTAATGTTTGCATGCCTTGGGCTTTTACTACCTGATTGAGATTGACATTAAGGGATATAAGTGACTGCTGAAGCAATGCACCCTGACAGCACCATATTTACAGAAAGAATTAACAATCTATAGGGTGTAATTTTGGGGATGAGTAAACACATCTCTCCTTTCTTATAGTTTTGTATACTCTATTTTCTCAGCTCTCTCTTTTCAGCTGTCCATCATCTCCTGATTGCTATCACAAGTGTTATTGTGCCTATTCTGTGTAACTGTCAACATTTTCTCTTTTTGTCCATTCTCATCCAACCTTCATAAAAATACCTGCTCCATCTTAAAGATGTCTAACCCTAAGGTTCCTATCCCAAGCACTGAAATTATTTCTGTCCTTTCTCATCCTCTTTCCCCTGCATGATACTGTTACCTTCTCCCTCCATGACCAATAGACTGCATGAAAGGACTGTCTTTGATCTTTAAGTGTTGAGTACATATGTGTAATAAAAATTGCGGTGATATTTAAATGAGTGCCTGCAGCAACAAAGGGCATGGACTCTGAGGGGGGAGTGAAGCAAAGACCTTTATTGTTTCACTTTTCCAGCAGATATAGTTTCTATCTTTTGATCACGTGACGTGCTCTCTACACAGATAGGTTGTGAGTGAATGTCCACATGCCGTTGTGACCAATACAATTGGCTACATTTAAATGTTTACAGGCCTAGGCTAAACAGTCATTACTATTTGCTTCATTACACCGCTATCTGTTTTCCACCACACAAATAATACCATCTAAAGACATTTTTTTATGGTTCTCAAGGTTTCCTTCCCATCAATACAAGAACACCTGCCAAGCTCTCGCCCAGCAGCGCGTCTCCAGTTTCCTCATTCCCACAAGTGCCCAAATACACTTATGAGGAACTAAAACAGGAACCAGAATCTTCACTTTCTTGTATAAGATCACATCAGATTATTTGAAGCAAAAAAAATATTTGAAGAAATGTTCCCCAGAGCTTTCACCATCATAAGGTCAGTGAAAGTTAGCAGAGATCAGCAGTCCAGAGGAGAAATGTCTAGGGAAGAGTGAGTAAATCCACTTGTGGTGAGAAAAGTCACTCTCTTTCCCTGAGCAAGGAGATCCAGGAAGTATTCTGCACCTGAGAACAGTTATGGGGTGAGACCATACCAACACTGGGGGATCCACAAGGAAACCAACTCCTTGCAACATACAGTGTATCACATCACAGATCTAGTCCTTCACAATAGAGAAGCCATGATGGAGAAAAGCATTATAAAGATTAAGAACATGCTGATGGAGGACAAAAATATTCAAAGGAGACATAGCACAGGAGAAGTAATGCATTGAAATCTTCTGCACTGTAGATTTCCATCTCCACCTGTAGATGATCCTTTCAGGGCCAGTCTACATACCCTAGATTAGAGTGGGTACTTCTCTCTCAGTTTTCTTCTCACTGTCTTATCAATCATCAAAGCAAATGTACAAGCTTCTCCTCTCTTTGCAATATGTTTTATCCCAGAGATTTAAATCATGAAGTGGCTGTAGAACAATCACTACCATAGTTGGGGAAGCTCCTTTCCGAAACTTCTAGAAGACCAGACTCTCCAAAGGCCAATTGTGTCCTCAGCCCCCACACTGTTTGTCCACAGTCTTGCATGCCCAAGCTGGTTATCAGGAGGCAGCAAATATTCCTCAGCTTTTGCTCCCCGGAGACTGAGGGTCAGTACGATCCCCATTGAGAAAGCAGGTGGCATTTTTGACTCCCTCTCACTGCTCATACAGAGACACCACAGAGCAGAGAGAGTGGCACGAAGAAAAAGTTGCTGCCAGCATCCATCACAAAGTCCACTATTCACTTGTTTAGCATTTGCAAATTGTTTGCAATTTTTCACTGAAAGAGTGATAGGGCATTGGAACAGGCTGCCCAGGGAGGTGGAGTCACCATCCCTGGCTTTGTTTAAGGGCCATTTAGATACAGTGCTAAGGGACATGGTGTAGGGGATGACTTTGTAGAGTAGGGTAGATGGTTGGACTCGATGATCCCAAGGGTCTCTTCCAACCTAGACAATTCTATGATTCTATGATTCTATGTAGGGCACCACAACCAACTATTGTAGGCAAACTACTCAACTCCCTTTCACCTTTTCCAAGTGCTGTCTCTTGTAGTAATCTTGCCCTGCTTTTTTCTCTTTTGAGGATTTTTGCCCTACCTGCCTTGATGGAGAGTGGAGAAAAAGATGATGAACAGAGATCGCTTACAGCATTTGGTAGAGATTTATGAAGATGCTTCTCACTTTTGCCATTACTCTCTGTGGGTAAAATCAATGATACTTTCTCACTTGGCAGAAGCATCTCACACGTGATTTACGGAAATTATTGGCTCAGTGTATGTGATCTGAACTCTAACAACTTCATTTCCTTCCCCTTGCTGTTCTGCATCACAGCTAACTTTTCCGTAACTGGTTAGCAACAGGCTGTTGCAGTCAGAGCAATTGTTCTAAGTCTGTAATTACCTTTGAAGGTCAATATTAACTAGTCCACCACCCATCTTCCATTTCAAATTTGCAAGGGCCTTGTATGCCTTCTCTAGATTTTTTTCAGGCAGTCCAGAAAAGGTATCACTTCACCCTACAAATCTTGCAAGGGGGGCGTTCTATCATTTATACAAAGAAAATGGTCTTTCCAATCCACAAGGTAAAATTCTTTTTCTGTCCTCACACCTGACAATTATACCTGTGTTAAAAAAAAAAAATTAAAAATTAAATAGAAAATTAGCTAGGATTCAATAACGTTCGCTCAGCTATAAATATATATGGGAAACATACAGTTAACATCCTTGGCACCATAACATGAGAGCATTGTAGTGACAGGGATTTTTGATTTTAAGAAAGTTATGATTAAGTTTTATTTCAGTAAAACCAAAGCTGTATTCAGGGACATATATGGTGGAACAGAGGTCCTCTTCATTTCATTTAGTGTCTTATACACAGATTTTTATGTGGAATATCCTAGGGAATGATACTGGAGCCAGTGTTGTCTAATATCTTCATTAATTACATGGATGTTTGGACCCTCAGAAGTTTTCAGATAAGTGTTTAGATACCCATTGGGTGTGCTGCCATTTAGAGGGACTTGGACAAGCTGCAGAATTGGACTGAGAGGAATGTCAGGAAATTCAACACGGGTAAGTGATATGTCTGGTGAGAAATAATCTCAAAAATCAGTACAGGCTGGGGACAACTTCTCAGTACTGCCGAGAAGGACTGGGAGTCCCTGGGGGAAAATAGGCTGACCATGATCCAGAAAGGTGTTTTCACAGCAAAGAATGTCAACAACTTCCTGGGCTGTTGCAGAGCATAGTCAGCAGGTTGAGGGAGGGAGTCACCCTTCACTCTGCTCAGCACTGGTGAGACACGTCTGGAGCACTAAGTAAAGCTCTGGGCTCCCCATTACAAGACATGGAGTTACTAAAATGAGTCCAGCAAAGGGCCATGAAAATGATGAAGGGACTGGAGTATCTGACACGTGAGAACAGGCTAAGGGAGCTGGGACTGCTTAGCCTGGAGAAGAAAAGTTTGGGAGGGGATCTTATCAACGTGTATAAATACCTGGTAGGAGGGAGAAAAGATGGGGCCCCAGATTCTGAGTGGTGCCCAGTGACAGGACAAGAGGTGATAGGCACAAACTGAACGTGCATGTCTGCATCTGGACACAAGAAAACACTTCTTTACACTATGAAAAAGGCCAAACAGCGGAATAGGTTTCCCAGAGGTGATGAAGCCTCTATCTTTGGAGATATTCAAAACCAGATTGGATGCAGTCCTGAACAACTTGCCGCAGCTAACCCTGCTTAAGCAAAAGATTGAACAAGGCAATCTCCAGAAGTGCCTTTACAGCCTTAAAGATTCTGTGATTCTATGATTTTTCATCTGAAAATATCTGAAATTCCTCTTTTTGGTACCTTGACAAGCAAAAATAATGAATGTTCTCACATCGCAGCATTACTAATCACAGAATTTCTTCCCTTAATAGGATACAAGAATCTAACATGAGAGAGCTTTATTTTTCAAGGCTGCCATCTTGTAAGCAATTAAGCATCTTTGCTTTGTACGAAAGGCAACATTAATTCAATCTGGAGTTTACTTTAAGAAGTTTATTCCATACTTCATAACTGAATCACTGCATTAGTGATTCCAGCCACCTTTTCAAGGTAATACTACTTTTCTTAAGTGCCATGAGACCGAGATCTAGGAGTTCACAAACCACATCCACACACTAACTGATAATACAGGGGGCAAAAATTACTTATTAATTTGTTCACATGCCTGAAACTCCCTTGCCAACTTGCTATTAAGTATCATGCAAAATAATCTCACTTGCATTACCTACACTAATTTCATGTTGCTTGTTCAAACCTGGCCTGCAATGCTGGTTTGCAGCCATCCACAAAGTCTGCCAACATCATTAGAGAAAGATTCATGCTAAGAGATTTGAAGGTATAATTGGACAAAATATTGCTCATCTTATCTCCAACTTTAATCACTTACTCTGATTTCCTGGGAGAAAAGCAAAGTGTGGAGAAAGGAAGGGAGCAGCAGGGCACCTTGACAATCTGCCAGCATGGATGAATGGATGGATGGATGTTTGAGGGGACCACAGTTGTGCTAGGTGCTCATAGCACCTATGTGGACATAATCTGTGAATCTTTCCTTGATTTCAATGACTTGACTTTGAATAGGGCACTGACTCTTTTAGCTATTGTTACACTTAAAAACATGTCAGATAATTTCAGCTAGTAGAGTTGGGGATAAAGTTTGGCTTGAACTCATGGAAAACAGGATTGGTTTGTTAGTCCTTCACTACAACACCAGTTTTGATTCAAATGAATAATCAGTGATCTATGTTTGCTGACATTTTTCCAAACTGAAAACTTGTGGCAGAACGACCAGCTAAGACTGCAGATGAGAGAGAGTTTAAGAGAACTTAGTGCTCTCTACAACTCCCTGAAAGGAGGGTGTAGCCAGGGGAGGTCAATCTTTCTCCCAAAGAACAGTCAATAGAACAAGAGGAAATGGCCTCAAGTTGTGCCAGATGAGGTTAAGATTGGATATTAGGAAAAATTTTTATACTGAAGGAGTTATTAAGCATTGGAATGGGCAGCCCAGGGAAGTGGTTGAGGCACCATTCCTGGAGGTATTTATAGACGGGTTGACGTAGTGCTTAGTGACATGGTTCGGTGACGTTTTTTATCAAAGTTAGGTTGATGGTTGGACTAGATGATCTTAAAGGTCTCTTCCAACCTAGACAATTCTATGATTTTATAAGAAATTAGTTTACGAAATACTGTGATATGAGCAAGTTATGAAGCAGCCAGAGGCAGTAGTATTTGGATTCAAAATGCATGAAACCACTACTTACTTTGTTGATTTGAAGAGCAATCACTTACTATACCAACCTACTCACTTTTCATTTGTCTTTCTCACTTTCACCACTGAGCTCACAGAAAAGTCATTAGAGATTGGCAAATCTCTCTCTGTCCTTATGTGACCTCCTTCTCCATGAAATCAAATACTTAACTGCCCTCCTCTATGTTAAGATATATTGGGACAGAGAGGAAAATGCTTGGGTACTTTATTTAATAGAACCTTAAAAATATGGGGATTAATTCACCTTTATGATTTGACAACTTTTAGCACAGACATTACTAACTCCTTCTTTCAATTTTCCTAAATATACCCACTGTGACAACTAGTCTTTTATTGCCACCTTTTTTTTTAAACCCAGGTTTAAATTAAATGCCTGCAAACTCAAGTGTTTAAAGTTGAAGAGATGCAGAGAAATTTTCTGAATTTGCTGTTGAATCACATGAAATGGAGCCTGCTGCCTGGGTGGTAGAAATGCATGGCACCCTGGGTTATAAGCAAGCCTCTTTGTGAGGTGGATATTGACAGAAGGACTATACCTCTCAGACAAAGCTATTACATCAAATCCCAGTATCTTCATTTTTCAAGGTAAGGAAGATTAAGAGCTGACATTTCAAGACCAAGTCAGAGAACCTACTGATTAAACACTAATCCAAACTGTCCCTTCTCTCCTATCATCAAGGAAGAGATAGAGCTATATTAATAGAAGAGTGTAATTCTGTTGATTGATTTGCTGAGTCCTTGCATATTTCTCAAGGTTGTGACATTACAGTTTGCAGTGAAACATGGAAACCTAGCTTTCATGTTCCAACATGAGAACAAGAGAAAATACTAGATACTCAGTTCTAGTCATAGCTACTTAGCTTTATACATGTAGTTCATTTATGTTGTCACAAATTTTAGTCTTCAAATATATCACCTATTCACAGATTTATTGAAGGAAACCTTGAAAAGAGGTTTTTAAATGCTGTTAGGCTGATTAAACTAGTAATATTAATATTATTTTTTTCTTAAAGGAAGGATGCAGCCCCCCTCTGATGTAAGAGTACCTTCTGGTAGATTAATTGGTACATCCAGATGACTCACCTGTAGTACAGCTCTGTAATTATTATGATCAGCATTCTAGTAACATTAGCCTAGGAATTAATTGTGTAAACAGTAACATTTTGAAAATTGTATGCTAAAATGACTCTTTTGGCTTCACATTGGTGATTTATAAAGTTTAGAAGTTTCTCCGCTGTTTTCCATTAAATACATTTGTCTTCAGTGCAGAGCTGTACCCTGTGCAACATTTTAGTAAAATTCTTGGCCAGAATCTTACACTGTTTGGGGACTTAGAATAGATTAATTACTATAAGACTAAGCAGACATGAGGAAAATGCCAGCTCAACATATTTGAAATAGTCTTTTGCAGAAAATCTTGCAGAGTATAATTAATTCCATCACAGAAAACTCTGTCATGAGATTTCATTCAACTCATTGCACTTACATTCTACCAGGAAAAGTTGTTCTTTACTTATCTCAGCTAAAATCAGAAACCATGGTAATATCAAGATGTTTGAAATATGAACCCTGAAGACAATGGTTATGATGTCTTGTTCTTATTGAACCTCTATTGATGAAATAATTGCCTAGAGATTAGAGACTCAGTTGAACTTCTTCCTCAGCCTTAGAGAGTTTACATGCAAGTCACTGTCACTACCGTTCTGTTGAGTATGCTGAGCACCGGGCAGGGAAGAGATGTAAAAGTGCATACACACACCCCACTCACCCTGTCTTGCACCTATTTTCGCCCAGAGAAGCTGTGGATGCCCCATCCCTGGAAGTGTTCAAGGCCAGGCTGGATGGGGCTTTGAGCAACCTGCTCTAGTGGGAGGTGTCCCTGCCCATGGCAGGGGGTTTGAAACTCAATGATCTTTAAGGTCCCTTCCAACCCAAACCATTCTATGATTCTATGACTCCATTATTATTTTTTTACTTCACTTGAAAAAATCAGAAATTTACCAGTCCAGAGAGTGAGAAAAAGAACGTGCACATAAATAACACACACCGCATCTTGAAGCATATCAGTTGTGTGCCTGTGTGTTTATTTTTGCTATCAAAAATTAATGAATAAATTGCTGAAAGAATTTTCAGACTAAGAATTGAAGACACATTTAAGTCCCTTCCAGGCAAAACCCCTGATCAAAAGGCTTCACAGCTTTGCTTTTGTTGACATTTTCTCACTGGTGAGTATAAAGTGACTCCATGCTGCGAGGTTCATCAGCAGGATCTGCCTGGGTTAGTGAAGCAGTGAGATGGCCCTTTCTCAATTCTTGGACTATTTGAGCTGAATTTCATTTCCCCTCTCCAAAGACTCAATACAATGTTGAACCTAACATTCCTATATACCAAACAAGTGCTCCAATCACTTTATCCAACAGCTTTGCCTTAAAAGTCCATAGAAGTGTGCTGCAATGTATCAAAGATGTATGTACATGGCTGCTCAGCATGATGGAAGGACCCCTCATACTCATTAGGACCAGCAGTAGGAGGCAAGGAGAGATAATCTAGGGCACTCCAACTGGTATCAGGTGTAAAGAAGTGAGTCAAGTCCCTAGCTCCAACACAGGCACACATTTAGACATATTGAAATTCAGGAAATTAATTAAAATTTTGGAAATGAAATCTCACCATTCCTGTGAAATGTTTAGTCTTCAATGTACTCTCTATGGAAAATGAAAGAAGGTACACTGCAACCAATTCTATCCTGATTAGATCTTGCTACTTCTTGCAAAACGTGATAAAAATTATATCTGTAAGTGTCACATCCCTGAGGGGGAAATAGCTCTGTTTGCAAAATCTCTTTAAACTGTTCCTGACTTGCCCTCTCATTCCCACCTGTGCACCACTGCTTGATGTAATTTATACTAGCACCACTAATGATTGCACTGCATAACTGGGGGAGTTACAAATGCCCGCAGAAATCAGAAACTGGAAAGATCTCCTCTTAAACAGGTTTTACCAAAGACTATATTTAAACGCAGACCTCTGCTCTGAGAGTTTGGGTTTCTTCCTGAGCTGCAAATGAAATTGACCCAGTGGCATGTCTGTTCCCTTGAACTCTTCCCAGATCACAGGTGATTTGAGAAGAGGAGTGACACCTGGTGACTCTGCTTCTACACCAGTGTGGATTTTTACCCATGAGCTGTCCCATTTGAGCAGTTACCAAATGCAATCTTTGCTTGAGTTGTGTGATACTATGAGATCAGTGTCTGAGGCAGCATGTCTGACAGGGAATCTCTGGCTTGAGGAAAAAGGCTAGATGTGATGTGGACTTTTTTATTCTTCACATTTGTCACTTTTATCTCAATCTCTGAGTAATTCTCTTGTTTTCCCCAACTGCAAAATTCAAGATTTCTACTATTGCCTTGCAAACATTCCCATGGAGCTACAGATAAGGTGCAAGATAGGCATGCTGCTCATCAGCTGTTCCCTCAGACCACTGAGATGCCAGCAGCACAGAAAATGTAACACTTTTTTAGGCCTCTTACATTTCAAAAAATAGGAACAACTTTTCCTGTCAATGAAGTGTTTTCTGAAAGGGCATTCTGTTTATGAAGAGAACAAAGCCATACCCCCGTATTATCCGGTGCAGGAGATGAACCAAAGATATATACATATCCCGCAATTCACAGTGAGCTGTTGGTTTATACTGTATAAAGGGGTTTTTAGATTGTTTTCTTAAAGAGCCTTCCAGCATGAGGCAAGGCAAAGATAATAGATACATAAAATGAATACATAACATACACTTCAGTAAAAAAAGAAATCCAAACCAACCAAAAACAAAAAAAACCAACAACCAGGCATATGCTGTTCCTGCAAAGAGTATCTCTCAAAGAACTCTTTGTTTAGGGCTCAGTTAATGCCACTTTGCGATAGCTGTAGTATTCCTGGATGGTGATTAAAAAGAGCTAGAATTTATAACTATGATAAATCTTTAATATAAAGAGGTTAGCAGACAGAATATGAAAGACTTTAGAAATAAGAACACTAATTGGTGTCTCCTTCAGAATGTTAACTTTGTCAGCTGCTCAGTTCCTAAATGTATATAGGTGGTCTTAAAGACAATTGCTATAGTTTAATTCTGGCAATGGATATGAGTAAATGTATGGAGAATATTCAGATCTGTAATGGTGTCTGGTTTGCATCACTTTTGTTGACCACAGAGAAGCCAAGAAGGGCCATGGCTGAACAGTACCTTTAGAGATGCTACCATTTCCCAGCTAAGCACTAACAGGAACCACTTTTGCCTTAACCCTTTCCCTACATGTAAAAGCTTCTTCTCAATCCATTTTTTTTATTAAACAGAAGGGGAATACAAGCTCATCAAATATATCTGTGATATAAGAGGGTGCAGCTCTCCTGACTTTCGAGAAATTGCATCACTTTCCACTAAAGGTGGATTTGGCATGCATGTTTGCCCAGAGTACATTTTCCTTCATAATTTTACTCTATTTAATCAGAGCTGAAGTGGTACAGGAGAAACATCAAGCAATTCTCAAAGGTGTAGAGACCAATTTAGCAAGTGTGCTGAAGCTGTTCTGTTTTCTCTCGTCCCCAAATGCTTTGGTTGACATTCACCTTCCCAGACTGAATGTGCAGTGAGATCAAACAGATTATAAAGACAGGTCAAAAAGGACATCTGAACATTATGACTGATCATGAGATCTCTAGTAGTACTACCTGAGTTTGTAGATTTCAACACATTTCTTAGGAAAATGTCTATTAAGGCAGAGACCCCCATCCACAGAAGTTACATTTCCTGCAGTAGGAATTGTCCACTTTGGATTGCCACAGGCTTTTCTTTCTAAAACATTTAAAATTTTCCCACTACCAACAAAATGGTATCTTTCAACCCAGTGACAATCTGTATTGTTTCTTTTATTTTTTGAAAGCTGCATTTTTCATGGAATGTGGAAAGGACAGGAGAATAAATAGGCCATACTGCTGAGTTTCTGCTGAGCCATGCCTGTGGGATCCTGTTACTCTAGGCAGCCACTCAGGATTAAAGAGTTGCAACATGTCAACTTTAATTGCCATATCATAAAATAGTTTTTAAAGCATTGAACATTAAGGGATTTAAATCTCTCTAATGCTCCTGGATGGCAATCTTTCAAGGTTCATATGGAGGCCAGCCCCTTATAATAAACAGAATGTGGGCAAAAAGGCAATAAGGTAAATTAATGATAGGTATTGTAGAAAAGATTTGAAACTGGGGAAATAAGATCTCTGTGAGTTTTGAGTTTCCAAATAAGCCACAGCAGTAAGTGGGAGGATGGAAGGAAGGAAAATTTCTATTCCCTCACCATGCTGAAGTAAAGTCATTTATTACACTCCAAGGAAAAGTTTTTATATAATTAGATACAGGTAGGTCCAGATGTGTGAAATCAAACCTACACAAGGAAGGACCCAATCCAGCAATCAGATTTGCATAAACTGAGGTAAAGCAATATGAAAACCCAACAGCAAGTTACTCCTGAGGATATGAGAGTATTATCAATCAGCAGAGGCATAGGCAATGTTTTAAAGACACTCTGTTACACAATGCAACGTGAGCTCGCTGGGGAAATGTGCTAGATCTCTTTCCCAAATGTTCTTAATAACCAAGTAATTTACAGAAGTCTGTAGGTATATAAGAAATGTGCATGGAGATAAGTATGCTATTGGAGAAAATGGTCATTTTAGCCAACTCCAGCACTTTCCTACCAAATTCCTTGTAAGGTAAAAAGAAGACCCAAGACATCTATGTAATTGAGTTTGCTCAATATACAGGTATTTGAAAACAATTAAAACTTGTTATCTAGGTGCTGAGTATCATTAATGAACAGTTTCAAATAATGAAAAGCTGTGTCAAAAATAGCCATTTACAAACTCAGAAACACATACGTGTCTGAAACAAGGTGCAATTTGTACTTCAAATTGCCTGTACAGGCAGGAGGAAGCTCCTTTTGATAGTCCATTTTTACTGTTGTCACAGAATCTGTCAAATAGTCTCTTGTCTGAAAGTTTTTTTAGTATCCAAAATAAAGGATTATACAAATTATGTTTATTTTATTAAGTGCTACCACAGGTGACACTGGTGTTGTGTATTTCTATTGAGGTTTACTTTAACAGCTTTTTACTAGGTTTTTGTGTCTGATCATAGTTGATCTTCATAAGTTTGCAACTATTATTTTTATGCCTTGTACCTGAGTGCATGTATTTGTAAGTACCCTAGTAAGTTGCATGGTATGTAAGTACCAAGAATGTTACATAATAAATGCTAGTATTTGGAGTAGAAAATTCATTCTTGCTTATATAAACATTTTTTCTCATTCTATTTGAATTATTCCAAGGACTTGACATCTTTTTTCTGCTTTTGTTATAAGGTTAAACGAGCATGTGACTTGTAATAACTATAATTTTTCTGTCCAAAATCTCAATCACAACCAATAACCTCTTTGAAGTTTTGGAAACTTCAAATTCAAAAAGAAAATTCATCCAATTTCATATTAGTTACACACAAACTATAATTGGTAAATTGCTCTCAGTATCCTATAGCCAAAGAAACTTCCTATGTTTCCTTTTCACAGACCCTTCCTCAATTGTGAAAGGCATTATCCACAGAATAACAACAACTTCTGTATTTAAGTAAGTCTTAAATGTCTGTTAGGCAATAAATTATTTAACTGGACCCTTTCCTCAGACTACGTTTGTATTTAGTAGTTTTCTAGGAGCAACACCTAGTGTTCATTTAGACCAAGTCTACAGCTGGGTGTGGTAAAGTCAAGGTCTTTACCTATCTATCTAACGCTCTATCATGACCAGACCAAGGCTGAATGAATACTTTGTACACTGAATCACTATTTTAAAGTTAGGCTTAAATTACATCAAACTCAAACTGTGGACTTTTGCCCTGCTCTTCACATCTGAAGGAATGTTAGGATAAAGGAGAGAGCTAAGAGTGCTAAGGAAAAAAAAAATCAAATAGGGATGATTTAAAGCATTTATCTGAGCGTGTACTCAATTTAAAACTGAAAATCAGTATTTCTTAAACAAAATGAATAGAAACAAAAGAAGACCTTTGAAGGTAACCTGTATGGAAAGCAGACAGATACAAAATTGCAGGACCTTTTTCTTGGAAAAGAAAGCTTGAGTTACTGGAAATGCTTGAAAAGCAGCCTTGGGAAAGTTTTGAAACTTCCATAAACAACAGAAAATTTTTGACCACCAGATCAGGTGATAGAATCAGCGTGGAGAGAAAGTTCATAACCCAGAAAGAAGAGTAACTTGGATTTTATGGACAATAAGGCTAGGAAAAAGGGGGACTACCTTAAAATAATTGCAATTTAATAAACACATAGAGAAAAGGAGGAGGAAATGACCAAGTGCTGGGATAAAGGATAGAGAATTAAATATATCTGAGATTCTGCTAAGCCATAAAATTAGAAATTAATAGGTGGCTTTGGGCAGATGAAATTTATTAGCCCACCAGACATCAAGATAGGGATAGCTGAAAGAGAGAAGAATCATCTTAACTGAAACAAAAACTTAGAGTTCTCTCTAATGTTCCCCTACATAACCATTGCCAAGCCATCTTTGAGCAACCCTAAAACCATGCTTGCTCTCTCGTTAGTCTTACAAGAGACTGGAGTACACATACTCCCAACATAGTGTTTTGACCAAAACCAGGGCACAATCAAAGATCTGAAGCCAAGGACAGAAAAAAAGTATCTACCAGATGAGAAGCCATAAACAATCTATAAGCACCCAGTTCCTTGAGACAAAGGCCATAGCCCGCAGCTACAGACCTGCTAAATAGTAATTACACATGCTCTTGCCTTGTATGGATGACTGTCTCCAGTAACTCAGGAGCATGGGCAGGTTATACCTGTTGTTTACCTCAGCCCTCTAATTACTAATAAGTCTTGGCAGGGGAGATCCTAGAGAAAAGAAATTAGCCTTAAACCAATACCAAATTAAAATCCTTTTGTGCAAATGCATTTGCCATGCAGCTTGCACCAATATTCTCTTTTAAGTAAATAAATGGTATAGTTTAAACCCTAGTCTTCTTTCTCCATTAAAACTGCCTAATAAGAGATGAGAAAGCCTCATCTTTCTATTTCCCACAGACTTACAAGACCCGCAATATGACTTAATTGCATATAAGGGCATGGGTTCCTGTAGAGACTTCCTTTTTACAAGGAGTCACATGAAAAAGATGAAGGGTAATGGGTACAAGTTACTCTTGGGGACTTTCCAATTGGACACAAGAGGAAAATTTTTCACAATGAGAATAATCAGCAACTGATATAATGTCCCCAGGGAAGTGGTGGATTCTACAACATTGGACACTTTTAAGATTCAGATAGAGAAGGTGCTGGGCCATCAGTCTAGATGGTGTTTTTGCCAAGAAATGTCAGACCAGGTGATCCTTGAGGTCCCTTCCAAGCTGGTGTTTGAGGATTCTATGGTTATATGACTCTGTTCCTGAAACTTCAGCTTGCATGAGATGTTACAGGCAGGCCGTTTGAGATCAAAAGGTAAGTGTCTTTTCCATACAGACCACATTGTGAATTGGTTAACAATGCTCCATGCAAGCATGCATAGCTGTACTTTGCCTTGGACTTTCTGATTTCATAAGATGACACTGTCCAGGCCTCTACCAACACTGCTAGGACCTTTCAGCTCCAGTTCAATCTATTTGATCCACACTGAATCTATTATTAAATTTAGCAATCCCTCAAGCCAACAACAAAAAGATGTGTGGTGTCCTCTCAAGCCTGCTCAAGATGCAATTATGGGACTCCAAGTTCTGAAGGCAATACTTATATTCAGGTGATTTTTTTCAGTTTTAATTAGGACCACTTTGACATTCTTGCTCAGACATCATAATTTGCTACAGGATGCCATATCTTCTGGAAAACATAGGTACAGCACTGTCTTCTCCTTGACAGGAGTCCAGATAACGAGTAAAGGCCTCCAGCTGCAGTGTTTCTCACCCTTGCCCCATCATCAGTCTCACGAGAGCCCTCCAGAAGCACTAATGTGACCTTGTTTGCTCCACAGTGAGGAGAAACAACTCTGTCTACAATTAGAAACACCTTGAGAACCTCAGGTTTTTCTTCTTCAACTTGCTCTTCCAAAAAGCAGATCTTCAGACAATAAGGCTCTGTAAGGAAAGAGACTTATCCTTTCAGAAGAATTTCTGTTTCCTAACTAAACACCATAGCATTACTCTTCAGAGCAGAGAATATCTGTATGTTTGTTCAGCATCTGCCATATTGTCTCCAAGGTTCAAATATGATTCCATGTACAATAATACCAACTGATCTTTCACTGGGAGCAAAACTATGTGTTCATTGAGGTAGTTAGGTGGGAAAGTAGAATTTCAAGAGTCCCAGAGCCATTCATTCACAACCTTTAAGGGTGCATGTCTGTAATTTGGAGTTTGTGAGACACAAAAGCATCTTAAACAGAACCTACCTTCCAGGAAGAGATGTCAGTTTGACTCAAAAGTCACACTGAGACTCATAAAAACAGGTGTACGCAGTTCAGTGCAGAACTCATTTCCTGACAGTAAGTCTGACATAAAGATTATTTAGAGAGTACCTTTTCTATGCCAGACTATAACAACCAGCCTGTCCCTCTGCTCTATGATCAGTCCTGGCTGTCAATTCAATATTGCAATGTTTTAAGCTTCCTTCACAAAGACATCATGTTGGGGTTTTGCTAATGCCTCAGAACTATAGTGTGTACCAGGTTGTTGCAGAAGGTCAGCTGCCCAGCAAAGACCCCAAGACATACAGTAGAGAAAAAAGAAATTTTGGCAGATATGCCCTGAAATAACATACGTGCACAGTTAACAAAATTTACAAAGCTTCTTCAAAAAGCAGATACAGATACTGTTTCCATGAGCTCTGCAGAAGATGCTCTGAAGATATAGTGGCCCTGACTGGAAGACATTGAGTATTTAGTAATCCACATAACAGGCTGAGCAGGTCCAGGCCCATGCTGTGCTGTGCTGTGCTGGTCTGTAAGTCCAGCCTGGCCTTCAGGCAGTGTTGTGCTGCATAAATCTTTTGGCTGCAGGATAAACTCAGCCAGCTTGCTCTAACAGAGGAGCCTGCAGACAGCTTCCACGTGGTTCCAGGGATTACACCACCAGCCTGCTCTTGTCTTTATACAAAAGTACAGAAAGAAGTTTCCAAGTTTGACAGTAGAAATGATGAATGGAGTTGTTTTCTCATAAGAAAATTTTGTAATAGCTCAAATGATCAAAATGGGACATCATCTTCTGTGGACAAGGTCTGCATCACATGGGGCATGTGGATCAGAGGCCCCTTTGGTTCTGCACAAACTGAGTTTCCCAGCATTTAAAAGTATGTAAGATTATCTATGCTATTCTCTCCTTACAGCGTTAGCATTCATAAATAGCATTTTAAGTGATACCTTATGGAGTCCGAATGCCTTTTTTACTGGGATCATAATGGACCAGCATTTCCTGGTGCAAAACAGATACACCTAAGAGGTATACAGATGCACCTAAAAGGACATGACTATTCAACAGTTATGATCCCAAAAATAAATAAGATACCTACATCCTTTTTAAAAGACCAAGAAAAGTTAAGGTCTGCCTTTGATAACTGCAAGCAATATATGAGAACAGCAATGCATGAGCAGCTTCAAACAGGTCTTTAAGACAGGATTCCTCTTCTCTATAATTAGCCATCTAAAAATTAGTCATATCAATTTAACCTAATATGTATATTCCCTACATATTCAACAAAGAGAAAGAAGTCACTCAGTATAGCAATCCATTCCTTTTTAAGACAAGAATCAGAGACCTTCTTCAGGTCTCTAAAGAAGGCAAGATTAAGCTCCTCTGCAGATGCACTTGGAGTGTCCATAGCAGCCAAGCTATGGATCTTCAGCCAGCTTAAGCTTCATACATAACTGTTATGGGTTTAAAGTCAAGTGAGGTGATTTCTACTGCCAGTTGGTAATGACACAGAAGCTCAGAACAGGTTGGAAACAGGCTGTTTGTAATGCACTAAAGACAAGTGGCCATCTGTTTTGTTATATTTAAAAAAAGGGGAATTCTGAGTAATATATATGTCCGTCTGGTGCTGCTGCATACATTCGCTTTGCTATACTCTCAGTTTGCTCCACACAATTTTGCAGGAATTCCTTCAGATTGTAATGAATGATCCATCTGCTGACACCAGACCAGGGAGATGTATTGCTCTGCCAGTGACTGTTACAACCCACCTCTTGTTTATGACTGCTAGCACTCTCTGTATGCTTGAAGGTGGCTGTTTGTGACCTCAAGAACTAATTATGAATAGGTGACAGGCAATTATCTATCTTCCGAGAACAGCCTTAACTTCATCAGTGCAATCAAGACACCAGGGTATTCTGTAAGGAACAAGATGCATGGGAAAAGGCTACTATAAAGCAATTGCAGACAGAGTTGACACCTGACAGAGTAAACAAATAAAGAATTGTGGTGGTGTGAATGTAACAGGAACATATTCACATAGATTGCGTTTGCTACTATGTCATGTTGTTAGTGTGGGTCTCAAGTTTATGCTCCAGCTGCAATTTTTTTTTCAGCTGGGCACCAAGTCTATGAGTACACTCATGTCCAGTTTGGAGATGCACCTCAGGGGAAGCACATGCAGTGGGCTATAGGGAAGGAAGTAAAAGTCCTGGCACAGACCTTTGGAGGCTTTATGGATGCAGTCACTTGGCTTGGATCAGAATTTGTTCGAACAACATTTATCCTTTTCTTTTTCTCCAGTTCTCCCTTCTTGCTTTCAAGAAAATAAATGATGGAGATATGGTGTTTAGTGTCAGTTCTTTGCCTAGATACTTCTGTTTCAGTTGTTTTACTGCAGGGCTTATCTTTATTCCAAAAATGCTGAAATTCTTTTGTTTCTTGCCCCAGATACTTCCCATTATAGGGAACAGCTATCGGAAAATCCTAGCTACATCTGCCATGAAAAACAAACAACAGCTTCAGGAATATATGTAAGCATGCCTGTCTCATGGTCTGCACTTTCCAGACAGCATGTAGGATATTGTTCCTAGTATTACCCCTGAGTTCAGAATACCTGATGGGAACCTAGACTGTTAAGTGTTCAACCAGACCAGATCTTGTCTACTTATCACATGTGAACAAGAATCTGGTGGGACAAGCGATTTCTTACCCTCAAGAATGTTTCAGAGATCAGTGTAAACCTGTATCTCCATTAATTCTTCCAATAACAATGTGTACAGGAGAAGAGTGGACTTAAAAAAAGCTCAAGAGGATTAACTGGTGATGTAGGTATAGTGTTAATTTCCTTGCACCTCCACGTCCCTTTCAGTTTCTGCAGGTTAGGTATGGATACTTAGCCTGAGATATGAAATAAAAGAAAGAGTTTCCCAATTGGCATGGAAGTTATGGACCCAAAAGATTTTTATTAAAAATCTTCTGATGGCAAGACTACATTTACCACAGACTATTTCTCTGGAAACTAAATAGGCTCAGCAGCCTAACACATAAACCCTCTTCTGTGCTCCCAGGATAGCCTTCATTGATGAACCAGAAGCAGAAAGAAGAGTTAATCCTCCAGAAAGGGAAAGAGAACTATGGTCAAAATACTGGATTTTAGTTAGGAGATTAGGGGGAGAGGAAAAAGAATATTATCCAGGATAAAGAATTAGAAAAAAGGCTAGACTTATGACCTTCCCTGAAATACTGACAATCAAGTAAAAAAAAAATAATCACAGAGATTTGCAGACCAGAAAATCCCAGGATCATGCTCATTCAAGGAGGCAGGTTTTTAATTGATCACCTACATTCATAACACAATTGAATGCATTGTAGATACACACTTTGGCATGTACTGAACTCACCAACACAACCCAGAGACAGCCCCCAGGGTACCCTGCCTGCAGTGTTACTGCCAGGTGGGACAGAATCCTGTCCTTGTGGTGGTGACAACTTCCAACATCCCGAGTGGACACATTCTCCCTGGCAACTCAACGTCCGTGGCACAGATTGCAGAGATACAAAGCTAGGACTCACAATACTCTCTACAAAGCTTTTTGCAGCAGCATTTGTTTTAGTATTTAGAGACAGTTTATTTTATGACCAAATCTAGGGGGAAAAACAGAATTTCCACATTCAAGGTCAAGTGTATCAAACAAAAAGAGCCTACCCCTTCATGTAGCAGTCCCAAAACGCATACAATTCATTTCGCCGTTTTGTCTGCAGCATGCCATTTTGTCAGTTCAACAGACTGTTGAACTATTTGCAGCCTTTAAAACCTATTTGGTTGCTATGGTTACCAGCTCTTCAAAATATCACTACCAGATTAAAAAAAAAACGCACACATGAGGTCTGATGGTTCTTTTCACAAGAAATTTGTTCTCCATTTAGGACCTTAACAAATAAAGGGTGGTATAAGTCAAAAGCAAAATTCTGAAAGGATGTTTCCTCTGGGTCTTGAAACTTTAAGCTACTACAATAACCACTAACAAACTGACTGGAACACAAAATCAGAGAAAAGCATAGCAACTTCAGAACAGCTGATGTTCAACATTTATATTTGTAGCAGATTTATTTTTAATTTCTACATAAATGTAATGCCGGCATTCAGATCTTCAGATAGTCTACACACTGTGTTAGTGGGACAGTGTGAACTGCATCAGCTAAAGATCTTGCCACAAATTTTACAAGTTTTGCCTACCTTTTTATCAATATGTATTTTTTTAATCCTTTGACATTATTAGACTAAAGGCGACATCTGCTATAGACATCAAACTACACTGTGGAAAGTCATATAAGTACAGATATAAGATCATCATTGAGTGCTTTCATTCCTCACCAGGTCTTGATTAAGGTGAATGCCAGGAAGCCCACAGAAAGCAATGACTCTGTAAAGTGAAAGCTAAAAGCTAGACCCTCAAATAGTAAGTATCTGCATGATTCCTTCAAACCACATAATTTACTCTAGCTGAAGTTTTGGCCCTGAGAGCATTACCCCAGCAATCTTAATACAAATAGCTGGTTTTTTCCTAAATACAGAAATGAATTATGACATCAAGTTAATTAAAGGTGATAAAATTTTTTAAAACCTCATTTACTAGATTATTCCAGATAAAGGTTTTCACATGCTTTGAATCAGAGAAATAAGGATATCCAGTGGCTCAAAGAACAATATTATACACTATTGACTGGTATTAAAAATGGTATATTCCCAAAACTAGTTTGAAAGTTGTGATTAACCATTTCTTTTATATCCTGCATTTCATAGTCAAATGAAGTACTAGCTACCAAATGGACTTATTACATTTCTAATGAATAAACAACTTCATAGGACAGCCAGGTGATTGAGTCCAGTCAGCATGGTTTGTGAAAGACAGATCCTACTTGACTAACTTGATCTCCTACTGTGACAAGGTGACTTGCTCAGTGTATGAGGGAAAGGCTGTGGATGTTGTCTACCTAGAGTTTAGTAAAGGCTTTGACACAATTTCCCACAGAATTCGCCTGGAGAAACTGTCTGCTCATGGCTTGGACAAGCGTACTCTTTGCTGGGTCAAAAACTCGCTGGATGGCCAGGCCCAAAGAGTTGTAGTGAATGGAGTTAAATCCAGTTAGTGGTCAGTCACAAGTGTCTCAGTACCAGGGTTGGCTCTGTTTAATATCTTTATCAATAATTTGGAGAAGGGGATCGAGTGCACCCTCAGTACGTTTGTAAATGACAAGTTGCATGAGAATGTTGATCTGCTTGAGGGAAGGAGGGCTCCACAGAGGGATCTGGACAGGCTGGATCAATGGGCCAAGGCCAACTGAGTGAGGTTCAATAAGGCTAAATGCCACATCCTGCATTTGGGTCACAACAACCCCAGGTAACACCACAGGCTTTGTGAAAAGTGGCTGAAATGCTGCCTGGTGGAAAACGACCTGGAGGTGTTGGTCGTCAGCTGGCTGAATATAAGCCAGCAGAGTGCCCAGGTGGCCAAGAAGGTCAATAGCATCCTGGTTTGTGTCAGAAATAGTGTGTCAAGCAGGATTGGGGAAGTGATCATCCCCTTGTACTTGGCACCAGTAAGACCACACCTCAAGTACTGTATCCAGTTTTGGGCCCCTTACTATAAGAACAACATTGAGGTGCTGGAGCATGTTCTGAGAAGGCAACAAAGCTGGTGAGGGGTCTAGAGAGAACAAGTCTTATGAGGAGAGGGTGAGGGAGCTAGGGGTGTTTAGCCTAGAGAAAAGGAGGCTGAGGAGAGACTTTATCCCTCTCTACAACTCTCTGAAAGGAGGTTATAGCAAGGTGGGGGGTCAGTCTCTTCTCCCAAGTAACAGGCAATAGGACAAGCAGAAATGGCCTCAGGTTGTGCCAGGGGAGGTTTAGATTAAATATTAGGAAAAATTTCTTCACTGAAAGCATTATGAAGCATTGAAACAGGCCACCCAGGTAAGTGGTTGAGTCACACTTCTTGGAGGTTATTAAAAGTGGTGCTCAGGGATATGGTTTAGTGGTAGACTTGGCAGTGTTAGGTTAATGGTTGTACTTTGTGATCTTAAAGGTACCTTCTAACCTAAATGATATTATGATTCTAATTTCAAACTGTTGACATGAAAGTTTGCTTTTCTGTGTTACTACACTGAGTTACATTATCCAATTAGAAGTGTCTTAAATGTAAGAGAATCCATCCCTTTGAAGACAGAAGCAAGGCAGTTATAGAAATTCAAGGAACAAAATTTTCCCTCATTTTACATAACAAGATTTGAGAAATTGTCAGACCATTTATTAAAGAAAATAGTGTACTTTACTCAATGTGACGAAGTGGTGGTTTTTCTTCCTTAGCATCAAACCAGTCTGCATTCCTTCACCCAACAACTATTTCCAACATACATTGGCAATCAAAAGGCAGGCAATGAAGATAAATGTGCCATTTTTCTATGGATGGGACATCAAAAAGAAGCTGGTCTTACAAGGTGCATAATAGAGCCTACAGAAGCTACAGAAGAGTAGGATGGAATCACGCAGTTCTTCCAGTACTTTTCTGCATGGGTGAGTATGGACATAAACATCTCGTTTCTACCTTCTTAAAAAAACACAGGCACCCAGCTGTGAACATTTTCATGGAGTATCAGTTTACTGAAAAGAGGAAGGATCAACAGAGACCAATAGACCCATGGTTTACCTAACACTATAATTGGAAGCTCATATGCTGTTTCATCCCTTCATAATTACCTGATCATGTGCAAATGTTTTCACATAACTTATTTTGCAATGAAAACCTAGACAGAAATTTGGTTTTACCAACACACTTTCTTTACAAGCCATTAGTATTTATTAGTAGACTGCTTTCAAATTCAGTGTTAAAAATGATCTTCGAAGGGAGCATTTATCATCTTATTATCATCGAAATTATAAAAGAACAATCAGAGCCCTGTTGCATCACTTTGACTTCATATCCCCCTGATGCATTTCTAGTTCACATCTAGACACCTTCTTATTCTTTGGGAGATCAGTAAAAACAAAATAAAACAAGTTATTAGCAGCGGTTTGGTTTCCAACCTAGCATGGTTGCCATACAATACAGCTGGTCAATGTTTCCACAAAATGTTTTTTTGTCCCACATCACAAAACCTATTCTCTCTAAGCTTGTTTTTTGAAGTGTTAAAGATTTTGGTTCAGCCACATGGAACAACCGATTCAAATGCAGATTTTTAAGTGCCAATAAACAGTCTTTATGTAAGTGGGTAATGTGACATTCATTTCAATATTCTTTTATTTCCATCTAGTTTAACACTATGGTTATTTGATGTTTGAATTGCCATATGGATGCAATAATCCATCCATAAGCCACAACCCCACTGACTAAAGACTGAATAAACAGGACACAAATCTCCCAAGTGGTCCAGAGAAAATGAGTTTATCTTTAGTCACATATAAGTAGAGTTGATTATTGAATATTCAGAAGGAAGTACCAAAGTGAGAAGTCAGGATTTTAGTTTGAACAAGAGAAAATCTGTTTCTGTCTGTGTCTTCTTAGAGACTGAAGCAGAGTTTGTTTTCTGACAAAGTTATCCAAAAATAATGCATGCAGATAGGTACATAAAACATCTATCAAAAAGCCAGGGGAGGTTAAAGGAATTGTCTCCCAAAACACATTAGAGACTCAGTAGAGAAACCCAGAGAGGACAGAATCCCTGGGGAAAGGGAAGGATTCAGGTAGAAAAGCTGGTTAAATGTGTTGCAGGTGCCTAATAATCTGAAAAAGCCCCTGTTCTGGATCTGAGATGCAGCTGCAGTCATCAAAAGCCTTGCCAAAAGAATTTTCAGAGTTATGTCAGGGATGGAGGAGAGTTTGGAGATGGGATGAATTCAGATAAGACTTTAGAATAACAACAAGCTTAGGATAGGGGGGATACGAAGGTCTGGAAATGGGTTAGAAAAGTAGATAGGGGTTGTGGATGGGCTTCTTAAATGTGGAAAACTCTCAGCAAACAGTCAGAGAGAGTGCAAGAAAGGCACCTGAAGACACTGTGAGATAACAAGGAAGCAAAATGGAGAAAAGCAAATGAGAGGTTTATATTTGTGACAGAAGGAAAGAAGGATGGAGTAGTAAAGAGAGAGAGAAATCAAAGGCAAGAGAGTAGCTGTATTATCTTTCTTAAGTCTTCTTTTTGAGGAAATCAGTCAAAATCTGTGTGGAGAGGGAAGAGGAGGTAGAGAAGCAGTGTGGAGGCAAGATAGAATATAGTCGTGAGGGGCTGAGACTTGGGCATCTTAATTTTCCCAGTAGAGCTATCTACAGAAGAAACATACTTGACCAGGTGAAGAAGAACCCTGTGAAGTGTTGCTGTTTTGTACACTAGCCACTGAACAGTGTATGCTGGTGTACACTGGCAGCACCAGAACAGGGATTTCTGCCCATGTGGGACAACCGCAGGTACTTTCACTGGTACAGATCCTTTGCCAAATGAATTTGACACACCTGTAAAATGCCTATGTGTAGAGATGAGTTTCTTTCAGTAAAATGATGAGTGCATCAGTGCCTTGGGCTGGGGGATTTTAAGATAAACCCTCTTGACTTGGTACTATTCTGCTTCAAGAAAATTCTTCAAGCATTTTGAGAAACATTTACAGGATATATCAAGCCCTGATATGTGCTCTGTACAGTGAAGTTCTCTGATATGGTGTATTTGTTTTATGTGGCATGATTTTGGCAGTGGGGTTGCTACAGTGGGGTGGCTTCTGTGAGAAGCTGCTAGAAGCTTCCCCGAAGTCTGACAGAGCCAATGCCAGCTGGCTCCAAGACCATTGCTGACCACTTCCTTGGTACAAAATCCACCTTGTGGCTAGCAGAAAATGTCCTTTTTCCGATCATCCCTTTCAAGCACCCTCAAAACAGTCCCTTCTTTTGTTTCACTGCATCTGACAAAGCTTCTGTTATCCCTTTCAAGGGAAAGCATTTAGTGCATTTACAGTTCTAGCATTTAGACCTACAAATGTGACTTGATCATCAAAGCTAATTATCATTAGCAGTTTCCTATGATGTCTGAAAGATGTGATGCATCTAAAAGAGCTTATAATTTATGTTTAAAGATATAATTGCCCATATTAGAGCTGATTGTCTCATCTGTGTCTTCAGAAATAAAAGGAGAAGGCAAAAGTTTCCTCTGTTCTTTCATTTCAGAAGCCAGTGGTCAAATGCCAAGTTCAGATGCTGACTTAGTGCTGAATTGCATTCATGCCAATCACCCATGAAGCTTAATGTGGACAGGAAAGATGGGATTTGACTGATGCAGTCACCTTAAGCGTCTTTTATAATCAACACAGAGAGAGAGCTACTTAGGTGTGATTCACCTCATCCCGAAGGAAAAGTCTAAAATAAGACAGATGAGTCATGGCCCAGAAATGCCTGTTCCTCACCAAAGACTTTTATGGTAGCTGTGAAAGGCTACCTTAGATTTAGTTAACTACATTTTTGAGGTCTAAAGTTGGGAAAGCTGAATCTCATCAAATGTGTCTATACTGCTGCCTACTCACTCTGAGGTGAAAGGTATGAAATGAACACAAGTAGAATCAAAGAATCATTAAATCAAAGACTCATAAAATCATAGAATCATAGAAATGTTTGGCTTGGCAGGGATCTTAAAGATCATCTTTAGTTCCAACCCCACTGCCATGGGTAGGGATACCTTTCATTAACAGTGAAAAAACTATGTTCACCAGAGAATAATCTTTTTCTTTTTTTTTTTTTTTTAAACAAAAATGAGATCCTCTAGACAAAGCAAACATTTTTATTACATATTTTTATTGTGCTTTTGGTGACTGTTATCAGACTACAGCATTTACTTTTGGGTCCTAAGTAGTGCAGTAACAAACCATCCTGCTGAAAGCTATTGAGTAGAACTTAAAAGAAGCCAGAACAATAATGTAACTTCTTTATTCTTGAAGTCCTTTGATGACATCATAATAGGTATAGGCAATGAAAGCACTAGGGGAATGGACCGAAGCAGGTTGCTGCTGCCTGATTACTGGCTGCAATCAAAGAAAAATTGTTGAGAAAAACACTGATCAAGAAAGAAGACCAGAGAGAGCCACAAGTACCCCCTCCTAGCTGTGAATGTGCTAGAAAAACACACTGCACACCAGAAAAAGACTAGAGTACTAAGTAAATTAGGTTAGAGCAAAGGAAAACAGTGAATTTGAACAGTAATTGGGAAGGTGCTTTTTTCATGGTTATAGGCTGATGGAAAGTGTATTCCTCATTATGGGTTTGATGGGCCTAACAGTAGCGAGGGAAAAAAAAAACTGTCATAACATTTTACCATTTCTTCTTAGTTTTCCAGGGTCACTGAGATTTGATGGCAAATCAAAGTATTCCTAGAAAATAGGTTTGTACGTCACCATTCATAAAAATTATACCATGCCTTAATGAAGTAAACAGCCAGCAGACACTGAAAAATTAAAAGAATGCCTCACTTTCTATGTAAAATGTAGGAAATGTTCTAACCCCATTTTACTACTTTTTAAAGTACTTTTAGGGATGAAAACAAGAGAGGTTTTTACAAAAAGTATTAAGCTTTTGACTGAACTGAGTAGGAAATCCATAATTTTACCACTGCCATCTTAGATTATGAGACCCTTCACTGTTTTTCTTCATGAAAATTGAAAATGTAGCAGGAAGTAAAAGATAGCTGCCATGTTATATGTGTTTGATAGCAGCAGGGACAAAATATGATCTGATAATGAATGCCTGTATCAGACAAATATTACAGTATTTTAGAATCTGGTACAAAATTCACATGTGGTTTTTCCCCAGAAATGCTGAGACTACATGATCTGAGCACTAGCATTCATATCTCTTTACTGTGAGATCACATAATATTCACGTCTGTGGACCTTTCTGACTTTGTCTATCTGATTCTAGTGCAGAATCTCCAGCAACACCCACAGCGGTCGACTTTTGAACTCCTCTCTGTGTGTTGTAACAGCTGCCTCACTGGTAGAAGAGTTGATGAAATCATGGGAAAATCCATGGATAACTGGCTGGAACTGGGATGTACTGCCTGATAGAAAAGTATATATTCTTTTCTTTCACTGATATCAGAAACACAGTTGGAAAAGAGCATTCACGAGTTTCTGAAGGAAAATGCCCAGCTTCTGAAACTGGTAATATGCATGGTAAGTGCATCCAGGGTCAGCATTTCATAAATTACACAGTGTGATCACTGATTTCCCCAATGCAGTCCTTATGATTGGTAGTAGTCCTTATGATTACAGTAGTCATGGCTTCTGTACTCTGTTGGACCTTGTACTCACCAGCAATAAGGGACTTCTTGTAAAAGTGAAAGTCAAAGGCAGCCTTCACTGCAGTGACCATGGGATGGTGGAGTTCTGGACACCCACATGAAGGGTAAGTGCAAAGCCCTACACTTGAGGAAGAACACCCATGCACTGGTATATGCTGGGAATGACCCATCTGGAAAGCAGCTTGGCAGAAAAGAGGTGCCTAATGACAGGAATAGATGTGGTGGGCACAAACTGAAACACGGGATCTTCCCTCTGAACATGACAAAACTCTTTTACTGTGAGGGTGACCAAGCACTGGCACAGGTTGCCCAGAGAAGTTGTGGGCTCTTGCACCTTGGAGATATTCAAAACCTAGGCAAATGCCTAGGTACATGAACCTAGGCAATTGACTCCCAATGGCCCTACTTGAGAAAAAGGTTCATCAAGATGACCTCCAGAAGTCCCTTCCAGCCTTAACCATTCTGTGATTTCCATCTAGAGGGCTGCACAAAATCATCAACATGGGTTGATGTGGGTCTGAGCTTAAGGCTGATGTCACCCTGTGACTCTTCCCTGATATTGTTGTATTTAGCTAAACCTATGGATGATGTTGCTCAGAACAGCATTGCCCCTGAGATGAACTGGGTACCTAACATGGATGTTGCTAGGCGTGTCTCTCCCTTTGCTTGTAACTCTATGGAGTTGAGAGTTGAGTGGTGAGATGTGTCTGCAACTGCACTATGAGGGGAATAGCAGCACCGAAGTATACCCAGTTTGTAAGCTCTGGCTTCATATCTCTCATGTGAAGCTATAGGTGTGACCTTTGCCATTTGCTGCTGGCTTCAATATCTACATGAAGCAGTTTTATAGCTACTGTGCAGGATTTTGCGGCACATTTTTAGTTACAGTTCAGAGACTTCATTATACCTCAGTGAACAATGCAGTTCCTCAGCAAGTTGGTATATGCACTTCCTTACACATGGACCAGAAGACAGATAGAAATGTCAACTGTGAATCAGCTATTATAACCAGAGCTATTTCTTCACTTTCTAAGCAGTAAAAGTGACTACATACCCTGCCTCTGCAAGAGCTGTGCACAGCAGTGCTGAGACTTGTCACTATGCCCAATTCTAACAGTAATTGTTGAGAAATCCAGCTAAATACTGTTCTTGTCTTCCTTTCTTCTTCATCTGTAGAAGGGTTATCTTCTTAATCATGATGTGGGGTCTAGCATTACTATCACCTTTACATTTTTATCATATCTGCACTATTTTACTACCCCCCAGACCAGGAACTCACTGAGGGGTAATAATTTAAAACTAAAAGAGGGTGGATTTAGCTCAGATATAAGGGAGAAATTCTTTACTGTGAGGGTGGTGGGATACTTAAACAGATTATCCAGAGAAGCTGAGGATGCCCCATACCTGGAAGTGTTCAAGGTCAGGTTGGATGGTGCTTCGAGCAACCTATCTAGTGGGAGGTGTCCCTGACTAAAGCAGAGGATTGGAACTAGATCATCTTTAAAGTTCCATTCCAACCCAAACCATGCTGTGATTCTATTACCCAAAGCACTTACCTGGGTGGGACTAGGAGACCTGCACCTTCTACAGGGGAAAACCGAGAATGATGTCATAAGGACAAGATAACAATCTTACTCATCATTGCACAGCTATATTTATGCAACTTAATTGCATCCCTGTTGAAAACTTCCTCTCCTCCAAAATAAGTAGGAGTTGGATTCAAGCCCAGTTTACAGCTGTTAAATTTAGGATTTGCAATGTATGGGTGTAATTTAGATGCCTAACCATAGGTTGCTGTTGCTTTTTGTGATATCCTGGCATATCCACCTCTTCTCCAACGGCCTATACAGAATGATGCAAGTCCTATGTTATCTGCAGCTCCATGCAGATGCAACAGCTGTGTAAAATGTTGCTAGATACAGAACAGAATCACACCATTTGTATTTACAAGGAAGTTAGGTATATAGTTTCCCATTATAGTCATGCAGATTTGGTTAGTTGAGCCTGGAAAACACCTTATCTCTCTCTGAAGTACACAGTTACTGAATCACTTTCCACTGATTGTAACAGCTAATCTTTCATTGTCTATAAAGGCAGTTTAAACACCTAGATCACCTATATATGGACATTGAAATTTAGGCATCTTAGTCTGCAAGCTGGCTCCCTCCCTTTTGGATGTAAATAGAGGTGGACCCAATCTTTAAAAGAATTATAAGTGAAGATGTGTCCCTGCATATATGTTAGCAGTTAGGTCCTTGGGCTGTATCAGTTTTAATCACGCTTGACAAATGGATTTCAAATACTTATGCTTCAACATCACAGAAAACATTTTCTTGTAGAGACACAAGTGCACCTAAAATGGAAAAAATGCATATAACATATTTCTTATCATCAGAAAATCACTTCTCACTTAAAGAATTGTTTAATCTCTAGATATGGTCAATGTAGACAAATAAGAACTTCCACAGGGAGTAGATTATATGAATGGCTTTTGAGAAGGTACCTCTCTAAACAGGTTGTTTAAAGTAGATCCACGCTTTCAGACAGACAAAATAATTTAACATGAGTCTACCTTCACTGATTTAACTCCATATTCAAGCTGAGGTTTACAATACAGCTTAAGTGACATTCCTCTGTCACTTAAGATAGGTGTTAGCATCACAGAGTAGTTATTTCAATAAGAGTCAGCAACTAGGATGCTATTTTCTGTATCTGTCAAAAGTAGCTGTTGTCCAGAGTCCTGGCTCTGTAAACTCAGTAAGCTCAGAGACACATTTGGCTTAAGAAGTGGAAAAAACAAAATCACAAAGAACTGAAGATAAATCTCTGCAAATGCTGCTAACATCAGAATTGACTAAAAAAGTTAAATAACAGAAAGGTGTTATAAATCTTCCCCCGCTTCAGCTAAACTAATCATCTGTACACATTAAGACAGACTGCATTTAATAAATGGTGCCCCAGGAAAAGTAAAAAATCTACTTGCTGGTGAATGCTCTGCCAACAGCAGTGAAGCCAAGATTACAGTGGCCTTTTAACACAGTTAGAAAAAAAAATCAATAGCTTTTTATTTTTATTAAATTACCATCAGTGCAGAGAATGATTGAAGTATGTTTCCATTTACTCCATAGAATCATATCTGCAAGGAGCTTGCAAATAATTAGATACAGAAACCTTCTGACGGAGCAGCTCAGATATCTCTATTGTTGGAGGGGATGCTTAATGCACTGCCTTCCAATGGCCCTTCAACAAGGAGAAAAGAAATCTGAGGACTCTATAATTGACTGCTGCTTCAAAAAATTAGTAAAAAGCACTGCATGTAGAGAGCAGTTATAGCTATGAATGAACTGTGCTCTCAGTGGCTTTATTCTCCTAGAAAACCTATTGGAATTTCTATTATTAAACAAAGCGCATACAGCCTCAACAGGGGAAGCAAAGAGGGGAGGAGAGATGTCATGATAATGAATATAAAACATGTTTTATTCCAAATGCTACTCTCTTGAAGTTTGAATAACCAATACGTTTGAATAATCATTAACCATACCCTGAAGGAATCTACATCAACAAGATGTACATTTCCATTTCCAACAAAGATTTCCACTTCCACTTATTTTTCTGGTCCTTTTTGGATTTGCCTGCAAAGCAGTATTCAGAAGGCAAGATACGATGAAGGACTGCGACAGAATTTCCTGCAAAAGAATCCTACAAGTGCACCTGCCTGACTGTGCTGAGGAAAACTCTTCTGAGCACAGACTATTTTAGTGATTTTCAACCTGCCTGGATACCGTAGTCCTACACATTTTCTGAAAACAGTATTATTCCCTGTTCTGTGAATTTACAGGTTCCTCTGCAGTCTTTCACACACCCCAGGGATCCACAGACCACAGGTAAAAAAATCACTGCCTTTTACACAGCTCATATGAGACGTGTTGCTGCCCTAGGTGCCTTAGGGGTCACTGAAATAGGAAGGGTCCCCACTCATCATGCGTACTAGCTACCTAGAGCCTTACAACAGGTAATGGCAGCACTACTCAGCCTCTTTGACTCATCTCATACTAAACACACAAGCCAACAGCAATAGTGTATGCAAGGCAATGCAAGACAGCCAGGATGAGGCCCCTGCCCATACTCAAGGTATGCACAGTGGGGTTGGGTAAGATAAAGAGGGGTGCACTCTGCACGCAGAATTTAAGGGACTTTTTGTCCCACCTCAAGGATCCTGAATAACTTCCAGGCAACTGGAAGGGAAGAAGTGTAAAAAAAAACAAGAGAGAGGCAATTATGGACAGCTTTTCTCCAACCACAGTGCTAACCTTAATATAGAGTTCATTTCTTTTTTATAGAGAAAACATCTCAGAGATCCATTTCAGGTCTCAGAAAAGTAGCAGTAAGCAGAGGCAAAGACAGGTGAGACAAAATTTAGTAAGGAAAAAGAAAATATCATTTTCAATCAGATTCAGAAAACAACGGAACAGTGTTTTAATAATCTCACGGTACTGTGCACAAAGTAGTCTCATTCATTCAGCTTACCATATAATTACATCTGAGAAAATCAACTATGAACGAATCACAAGATCCTTAGTTATCACATGATAACTAAGAAGATAAGAATGCCCTTATGGAACAGGCATAAGAGTTACCCAACTTTATATCTTGGCTTCTACAAGAAAGTCAGAACAAATGCCTGTGGGAGAGTAGGAACAGGTCAAGCACATATCATAAATCCTCCTAATCCACCAGCCTCCAACTATTTTCAGCCCAGGCATTTTCTGAGCTGTGTATGATAGCCATACATTTATTAATCCTAGTTCCCTTTGAACCCATTCAAACTGTTCCTACTGACAGCATCCTTTGGCAAGGAATTCTCTGAGGTCACTCTCTGATGCCCAAAGAGACATGCCAGTTGGTTTATTTTGATTGACGCTCCTCCTAACTTGACCTGAACCCTCTTAGAAAGGCATATGGCAATGGTGATTTTATAGACCTGTACACACCTTTCCTCAGTTACCTCTTTAGCATTCCAAAAAGATGAAGTTTACTAAAGCCCAGAACTGCTTTAAAGACAGAAGTAAACCTTACATGTTCATAATGATATAATGAGGTTGTTCTATTATCTATTCCTTCCCTAGGAATTCCTAACTTTAGGTTCTTCATTTTGACCATTATCTAGTGCTGAACTGATATCTTCTCAGATTTATCTGTCACAACCCTATGATCTCAGGCCAGAGTAGAAATTATTTACTCAAAGCTTTTTTAATGTAAATTTGTGGGGAAGGTCTTCCTCAGATGCATCACTTCATATTCATCTGCATCTACTTTTGCCTAAATAAGGGGCCTGATTGTCTATCAGCCAGTATTATTAGATATTTATGCATATGCAAATGCAGTGTGAGCAGTATGTGCCATGTGAACGTGGCATGAAAACAGAACCAGAAAATCAAACCTTTGCCTTCAATTATGAGAAGCTGCAATACGTTACTCGTTTTGACCGCACTTAGGAAAACTTCATATACAAAAATGTTTCTAGAAACAATGATAGTACAAATACATTTTCTGAAAACTTATAGTGGAAAGATTGAAAATCTTTTATTTGGAATAGCTTCTGTGTAGTCCCACAATAGGACTGAATAAACACATGAATAAAAAATGAGTATCAATTTACAAAGCTGATGACCTCTGAAGACAAAAGAATACTATGAAACTTTTGCAAGCATCAACTTTGAAGTTGTCAAATATTATAGGTTTGGCTTGGCTACACTGACTATTCAGGAATATATTGTAGTTATAATGATTCAGAAGGCTATGAAAAAAAATTCGTGTCTTGGAAGAATTCAGTTTTTTAAAAATGCATATTAAATCCATCAGATAAATTTTCATTGAAAATTGTGTCTTGCTTTTTCTGTGGTATTGTACCATGATGGCAATAAGGAAATTGTTATATTCATATCAAATTATTAGTTGTAATTTTGCCAGAAGTGTCTAAAATTTCCAGGATAAAGCAGTACTATGGGCAATAATTCCTATTTTGTTTACTCTGTGATTATAACTTCTCTGAATATATCAAAATATGTCTGAAATTTTTACTTTTTCACCTTCATCTTCATCCTCCCATAAGAAACTTCGCATCACAAGTTAGACATTGTCCTTATATAGACGATATACATGAACAGCAGTTTGTGGAAAACAAAGCAATCCCTAGTCATGTAGTATTTTATTTAATCTAAATAAGAAAGGCTAATACAAGGAGATATCATCATCTCCAGAATGATTTAATCTTGTAACATAATGTTTTTCTATGAAATCAAAAAGAAAACAAAACCCAAACAACAGAGCTAGTCATAGACCTTCTCTTTAGATGGAAAATCATTTCAATCCTTTCCACAGAGATATTTTAAACCATATTAGTATGAACCCAAAGAAACCGCCACTTATATTAAAAGACAAATGAACCAAGGGAGTGGGAAGACGATGCATAATAAAGAAAGCAAAGTCAAGCTGTGGGGTTTCATGTAAGAGTGTTTTTCTTTCCCTTCCTGTTAGTTTCTATGGACACGGCTGTTTCTTCTGAGTTGACTCGACGCTACAACTACTTGTGAGGAAACCAAAGGCAGAGGAGGAGACCATCGAAGAAGATGGTATATAGAGAGGAGCGCTTCAAGGCCATCCCAGGCCCGGATGGTGCCATGGGATGGGGACCTGCAATTGGGTGCTGCGTTTCAGCAACCTGATCCTGGCAGCCCCAGCCCCTTGCTCAGCTTCATGGCCCAGCGACCAACCCAATAGCCCAATACCCAGCTCCATCTCAGCATGGCCACCTCCCCATTGCTCACAGAGCCATGGTGGGGCTGCTGGTGTGGGGATGGATGTCAAGTTTGGGGTGGGAGGAATTAGAGGATCTTGTAATGACTGAAACCAAGAGGTTGGGCTGAAATCTCCATTGCTAGTCTTTTTTCCAGTGTAATTAAATGAATTACTGATTAAAATCCTCTGCCTGGGTTTGCTGAAAACAATGCAATCTGTTTTACAGCACAGCCTGATGTTTATGAAATTCCTTTCTCTAAAGGGAAATAATACCCAAATCCATGCTAGCATTTGCTAAGGCATTAATAGCTAGACATGGCATCTTTTCACCAAACATAGTGGAAGACACTTTCTTGGAGGTACCCAGCTCATAATGTGGTAGCTAGATTATATTATCATAGAATCATAGAATGGTTTGGGTTGGAAGGGACCTTAGAGATCATTGAGTTACAACCCCCTTGCCATGGGCATGGGCACAGGCACCTCCCACTGGACCAGGTTGCTCAAAGCCCCATCCAGCCTGGCCTTGAACACTTCCAGGGATGGGGCATCCACGACTTCCCTGGGCAACCTGTTCCAGTGCCTCACCACCCTCCCTCACTGTAAAGAATTTATTTCTAGTATCTAATCTAAATCTCCCCTCTTCCCCAATTTAAAACCATTGCCCCTTGTCCTGTCACTACACTTCCTGACAAAGAGTCCCTCTCAGGCTCTCCTATAGGCTCCCTTCAGATATTGAAAGCCTGTAATAAGATCTCCCCAGATCTTCTCTTCTCAAGGCTGAACAACTTCAGCCTGTCTTCATAGGAGAGGTGCTCTATCTCTCTGATCATCTTCATGGTCCTCCACTGGACCTGTTCCAACAGATCCATGTCCTTCCTGTGTTGAGGACTCCAAAGTTGGATGCAGTACTCCAGGTGGGGTCTCACGAGCGCAGAGTAGAGGGGTAGAATCACCTCCCATGACCTGCTGGCCACACTTCTCTTGATGCAGCCCAGGATGCGGTTGGCTTTCTGGGCAGCCAGTACGCACTGCCAGCTCATGTTGAGCTTCTCATCCACCAACACCCCCAAGTCCTTCTCCTCAGGGCTGCTTTCTAGCCATTCTCTGCTCAACCTGTATTTGTACCTGGGATTGCCACATCCTTGGTCCAGAACCCTGCACTTGGCTTGGTTGAACTTCATGCAATTTGCATGAGCCCACCTCTCCAGCCTGTCCAGGTCCCTCTGGATGGCATCCCTTCCCTCCAGCATGTTGACTGCACCACCGAGTTTGGTGTCACATTAAAGCACACACAATTAAAACTGAGAATTGGGGTGAATAAAAAGCAACCAAAAAACAGAATTCAATGTTTGTTAGAATAATCTGCACAGTTTGTCAGCTGAACAGGAAACACCAGCTATAGAGACCTCTCTCTCTGATGCTGTTGCAGACTCTCATCCACTCCAATTCATCACAGGTTATTTATTTCAGAATGACCTCCTGCTACCAATCCAAGCCATAGCAAATCTTTTTTTCCATGCCCGAGATGCCAAAAATTGCCAAAATTGCAAAGGACTAAAAGGAAACACATACACACACAAATGGGGCATGGGAAGGAAGCAGAAGAGCCTGAGGAATCTCCAGCTCTTTATTTTGCTTATCAACACACGATCCATCCTCAGGGACACTGAAGTCTTTTGGGTCTCACCTCACTGCTGGGCTGGACAGACACCCGTTCCTCTGAGTCACTTAACAAAGAATAGCATGAAGCTGCAGTAACTCCCATCTGTGGCTGCACACTGCAAATTCCAGGCAATAGTTCACAAGAATGGGTTGCCTGGAGAGGGGCATCCTGAAGAATATGTAGGATGCATATCAGTGAGGTGTGGCCTGTATCTGCTTTTATACAAGGAAAAAAATATTTAAAGTGAGTACTCAAGCACAGGGACAGGTTGCCAAGGCTGGCTGTGAAATCTCCATCCCCAGAGAGTTTCAGAAGATAGAGAAGGACCCAAGCACACTGCTCTAATCTCAAAGGTGACTCTGCTTTGACCAGGGGATTGGACTATGTGAGCTCCAGACGTCCCTTTCCTCCTGAATTATTTTCTGATTGAACATAGGAATGGGCTGGTCAAGTCATGAGCTACATCTACAACAAGAAGCAACACCATTTTAGGTAATACTTCTGGGGAACTGAGCTAAATCATCTCAATTATTAAAACAGCCTCTGGCATCATTTTGGACTGCCCCAGCTATTCATGGGCACAGCCAAGGAGACAGGACACACCTGCAGACACTGTCAATGAAGAGTTTCTGTGTAGCTACCTTTTGGAGGCAGCTGAAAGGCTTCAGCAGTCTGGACAAAATGTTTTGCATGCCAGTAGGCATCAGTGCTGAAGAAGAGTCTTGTATACATTTATTTACTAGTTTAAAGCAACCCCATTGTGGGAATTACACATGTATTTCTAGGAGTCCTTCCCAAGACTTTGAAGTTGTACTGCAGTCTTTATCTACAATAAATACATTTCTTGACCTTACTACAGGGTGTTACAGCCCATAGATTCATCACTTCTTTGAGTAAACACCTTGTGCCTCTCTTTTAGTGAGAGACTGAGAAAGATTGGCATACATCACACCACAGACAGGTCCAGCATTGTGCAAACACCACAGACAAAATTGCTATTTTAGAAGGGCGCAGGCTTCCCCTAAGCCCTCTAGTGTATCATGCCAATCCAATGAGCATATCTCGGCTATACCAGAGCACCCAAAATGATGCTAAGCATTCCTGTTTAGGTAACTTTGTTCTAGAGAGACTTGGTTCCAAAAAACACAACAGCATGGGAAGCATGTTGCATAAAACAAAATAAAATAATGATATCTAAAATGAAGTGTTGCAATGGAAAAAGGGAAACTGTATGAAGCAAGAACTGTTCAGATGGATAGACCCTTCTTTGGTTATACAGCTGTGGAGAACAAAGAACATGTGGAGAACACTCAGTACAGTAGCATGGCATTAGAATAGAGCAGTAATTTTATAGTATCTAGTTCTTCTAGACAGAAAAATGTTTTACTAGCCTGTTCCGTAACCTTATTAATTTCGCCTGTGGTGTCTTGCAAAAGTGACTTCTAAACTTAGGAGGTACCTTTCCTGAAATGCAATAAAAGACAACTTTCTGCCCCCAAGGAGCAAAAAGCTATTCCAGTTTCCTTGAGCACGAAATAGCAGCCATTCTGGCTGAGAAACAGAAATATTCATGACTTTATTTTGCAGACAGGGTTTGTCAATAACTGATCTGCAGGCAAAGCAAATGATTGCAAAATAGATTTGGCTCAGATGAAAACAAACAAACAAACTCAGATTTCTTGCCAAAATAGGCAGTTGTAAAAATTCTGTTCAGGTCTAATGATATGTTCTATTAAACCCCAAAAGCAAATGTTTTGGTTTTAAGCACTTACTGAGAAAAAGAAGGAAAGGACAGACTAGATTCACAAAGGTGCTGCTGCCTCACTTCCTTAGCTCTGTCCCAGACTTCTTCCGCAAAGCCTTTGCTATACTTCACCAAGGATCTTTCCTTTAATTCACCTCTGCAGGAGAAGGTTTGGCTTTGTTTCACAGAGCAGTGCCCAGAATACCAGGTTTGTTATTGATAGGGGAGAGGACTTGCTCTGAGCCTCCCTTTTTAATAATCTTCCATCTTGCATAAAGAATTAAAAGTTCAGTGCAGTAGCAGTTAACACTTTCCAGGTGAGGACCTAATCCACCAAGTGAGAAATGCTTTGATTTTTCAATCAGAGCTTGTTTCTTCTACCTACTAAAGGGCACTGAGTCCCTCTTTAGGAGAGAAGAGAGAGAGGCACCCCTTTATTTCATATGAGTGATCTGAGCACATCAGCTATTTCTGCAGAAGTTCTCACATAACTGGAAAAAAACAGTCTTAGAGTCGCATGACATTCTGCATGAAATGAGAGAACTCCTTACCTACTACATTATGGTATTGCTAAAGCTGTTCTTTTGGCCCATTTTCATATTTTTATATTCTACTATAGAATTATTGCCCATGGTTTGGTGAAGTAATTCCAACAGGGGGTAAAGGGTCTTTAAAATTTCTATGAGTGTCTTCACTCTTCCTGTCAACTATTAACTCAAAGGAAATATTTTCCTTTTCAGTTATGCCTTAGATAACCTGAAGATGGCCTTTACAGTTCAGATCACTTAATTGTTTTTTTTTATTTCTCATACAGCCTCAGGTTTCTCCATCTGCATTACAAAACCCACAAAGACATTTTTGGTTTCCCAGTCATGAAATGCTATTACTCCATATCACATAAATGTAATGCACCATTTAGTATCACCAAAGTCTTTGGAAGAAAGGAACTCCTTCTAATTACATTTTTAAAAGAACAGCTTTCAAAGGAAATAAAGTCAGTGAGGAGCATGAGATGTAATTGGATAACATGATTGCAGCACACCACATCGCAATTCAAGAAATTCTCCAACTCAGCCAATATCACCCAGTAATTAAAAATATCCATCACTTCTGCACTCCTTTGTCATGCAGGGGCAGGGTGGAACTTTAGATACCTATATTCCTAGAGGTATAAACCACAATACCCTTGGTAATGTTGTCTTGAGTCTCCATGGAAACAGTGTTTATGGTATTGCAGTTATCAGGGAAAAAATGAGTTATAAATAATAAAGAGGCTAATGTCATTTACCTTGGTCTTGCTGAACAGCTTCAGGCACTGAGACAGATGAATTGGATAGAAATGGAAGACAGCAGCTGTAACACCAATGCTTATTATCGGCTGTGCTTTATTACTGGAAAGCCCACATTACTGCTAAAGCTTCATAATGTGATGGTGCCAAATTACCTTTTATTAACTATTATAACCACTAAAGATCTAGCTTCCTTAGAAATAATTGGCTATGCTATTTTCACTCTAGTAATTTGCAGAATTCTACCTTGTCTTTTCAAAATTATTCAACCTCAGTTTCCATTTAGCTCATCTATTCTCCATATTTCAACCAGAACCAGAACCAGAACAAAAAGATTTTTGTTTGTTTATACTTCCTATTCTGGATTCCCACAGGCCTTGCAGAATATCACTTTTATAACTTCTTTACTTTTGTTGATATGCAAAAGTGCACATAAATATATATTACCCCAAAGCTAGACAAGTCTCTCTTGTAACAGAATTGGGTCACTTCACAGAGGCAGCACTTTTTATACATTTCTGTCATGTTATTTAGTGAAAACAAGTGGGCCTAAGCAATAGCACACTCAAATGTTGGTACGTAATTGACCCAGCTGCCAGAACCGCATGGCTGTGTGTCAGCACTTTCTGTGCTCTGTAACTTCGAGAACTGGTGCAACAGAGATTGGTCCTGTGAGATGTTCAGTATTGCCAAGCCCTGCTGAAGTCATGGGTAATTGAAAGCACTCCACACTTCACAGGAGGCCTTCAGGACCACATTCATATGGACAACCTAATTGCTTAAAGGAGGAGGTAAGTGTCCATATCATAAATAAGCTGAGCTACTTGCCAGCTAGGTTTCATCTAATGCAGAGGGAATCTATAAGAAGAAGTTTAAGCGGTGTAGACCCAACGTGGACAAAACAGGTGAGAAGGACTGTATCCCTCCTTCTTCACTGGTTTAGTATCTAATTATACCTTTATAAGTCTCCTCATATTATCAATGCTTCTATTTACAATGTGAGGCCCAGGATAAAAGTCCTTCTGTATTTCAGAAAAGGGATTTTAAGATTGGTCTCACATTTCTTACAAAGGCTTCTTAACGGCCACTTTTAATTGCTGATATGCCCGCTTTGTGAAAATGCTTCAACATTCTTTGGACTCAAGAGACAAGAGCAACTTCATGTGCTTATTAGAACATTCACCCCTGCAATTACAGTAAATGCAACTGATGAAGTCCTTATGTCTGCATAAATAGCCCTGGTCTCTAAGTTTGGATTCCATTTGAAACTTTGCAATTCAGTCCCACCGCTAATTGTTTTCTACATCCACTACTCCCCACTAAATTAAATGTCCTATTTTGGTATTTTGTCTCTTGTACTTGCCAGGCAAAAAGACTTCAGAGAAATTTCATAATGAACACTAATAGAAAAAAATCACAAAGGAAACCCCTGCCTAAGCCTACACTGACAATTGTTGCTTAAAGCTCTTTGAAAAATCTTGGTTTCAAACTAGGTACCTTATGGACAACATTATTCTTTATCTGTCTTCTATATTTACTTTCAAACTCTTGAACTAAAGAATACTTCGTCTAAGGACTCCCCCAGTTATTTCTGTATTGTGAAAGAAAATTGATTCAATTTGTTTATCTTAAAAAATGTTGAGACAGGCTTAAGCGCATGAAGGTTTCTTTGCCAGGTCCATATCTGATGGCATGTGATAGATGGCAGTTCTCAAAGTTAATTTCGGGGGGAGGGGAAGGAGATAGAGATTCTTATCCTAGTGGCAATGCCTTTCCATGAAAAAGCTGACAAGAGAGACAACACTTCAGGATGTGTAAGCGCAGGGCAATGAGAACATCAGCACAAAAGCAGCAGCACAAAAGCACTGCCACAGCAGCTTTGGCATGCCCAGGTGACAGCTCGCAGAGCTGTGAGTGAAAGGCACCCAGCATTATTACAGGAAAAGGGCTGCAGAGTTGCAAAGAGAAGCCCCTGGGCATCACAAAGGTTAAGGCACTTGAGGAACTGCAATACAGTTTAAAACATTCAGGGGGGAAAAAGGCCTAATGCTCAGTGGTGGCATTTCGGTTGGCAGTATGTATGCATTATTTGCATCACTACTTGATGTGACTGGTACCTGACTTGTGAACTCCTTACTGGATTTTCCTATGGCTGATTGAAGTCCCCTAGCAAAAGTTTCCAGGCAGCACTGATGCAAGCAAGGTCTGTACCAAGTTATAGTAATCCCTTTGGGCTGCAGTCACACACAGGGGCTTCTTAGCAGGATCAGAACCTGTTATGAGTATGCATTGAACGAGACTATAAGACAGAAACTTGTCCAACATAGACATAAAAGACACACATTTAGATCCACAGCTAAGCTATTGAAAGATCAGCTTTAGAACTACAAGCTATTAATATATGTCATCTTTCCTTCCCATAGGTACAAATTAAAGGTAGTGTTCCTAAATTGCATTTGCAAATATTTGCATGCACATGCGCACCTTCCTGCATTAATCAACTTCAGAGCTAGGCTAGTGTTTGAAGTGTTGAAGCAGTGAAAGTGAGAAAATTTATGGACTGCCTGGCATTAATGTACCAGACTACAATGATCACAAATTTTCCTAACACCTCACTGAAACCAATGGATTATTGTATGCCTTTAGTCTTCAGCAAAACCTCAGCTATAGCAGTGAGAGGTTTCTGCCTTTGCAACGTGGTAATTCCACTTCATTGCTCATAGCAAATTAAAAATATTTTTATGAATGTTATTTAAAAGAGAAAATCAATAATGATTTAGACTCTTGGCTTCTTCAGTGAATTGTCAGGATTATTTTCGAGAATTGTACATTGGCAGGAGTGCTTAGCAAATCCATCAAAAATATGTACAAAGATTTCTCACCACAATTTATTTTTTTAACGGATGCCAGATTTGTGCTCTTATAGCCATATCCAGATGCCAAAATTTGGAAACAAAAGCTGTGCATATCCTGCAACTTTTGCAGAAGGAAAAGGGAGGTAAGAATTGCCTCTTTTTTCCTTTTTTTTTTAAAGTCAAGGCAGCTGCTGCCAGAAATACCTAAATATGGATTTAGGAGTTGAAAAGATCATCACTATCAGAAGACAGACTGGTTTCATCAACAAGGTATCAAATTCAGAACTGTAGGGTTCCAATTTCCCTTTTAGCACCCAGTGAGTGAGCCTGAATGTGTATTTCACCATGTGGATCCCAAGATGCCCTGTGTCCCTTTCTGAAAGAAATAAGCAGCAGGTGATAGACATTTCCCCATGACCTAGAAGGAGCTTTCCAGTTACTTTGCCATCTCCAAAACTAACATTTTTTTATTAGGCTTACTGCCAGACCTATGATGTTGGGCTTGTGGGAGAGATTGGGAAGCAAATATTCTATAATGTCATCAGATTAAATGTACTACCATGTGCTTTAGACAAATGACAGACCCGTTTTCTGCAATCAGTAACATCTATTTTTGCATGGATTTTTTACTTACTAAAGGTTATAGAAGTTTAAGAAGATAGAGTTAAAATCTCTGAAACATTTAAAGGTAGTTGCATCCAAATAAAATAGAAAAAAAGATGTCCCTTTGGAAGGGAAAGAAAAGCTATTTTATACCTTTATGGTCAATATATATTCTTTTAACAATGTGGAAAAACAGCATAGCTCAATGGCAGTTGTAATTATGTAAAATATTTCTGTAACATATAATATTTGTAACTCTCTGTCTGGGTGAATGAGGGAAAATTCAACTTCTTTCTCCAACAATAAAGCTAATGTACTCTTATCAAGACTGTTAGTGGTATCTTGGAGCCCTCTAGCTCACAGTTCTTTCTTGATATTTTGAGATCTATTACAGCACTGTTAATTGTGTTTTGAAACATTGATTTTTAGGAAGGAGATGGAGTGTACTACATTAGAAAGCATTTGAGCCTTGGCAAAAATGTACTGCACACAATGAAAATTAAGTCAAGATTGACTTGTACTTGTACCCCACGGGGAAAGCATAAACACTTGTTAATTATATAAGAAGATAACCACCAAGGTAGCAGGGGACACAAATTCATATTTCCAAACAAAGAATTCTAAACATTTGTTTATGCAACCCTGCTAGAGAAAGGGTCATGCAGATCTCTCTGCATTAAATGAGCTAGCTCCCCAGGGCAAATGAACCTGCCCATCAGCACAGCTCCAAAAGACTGATTGAGCTGCAAAGCATAACCTTGCTGCCTCTTCACTACCCTTCAGGCCAACACGGTGAAGCCACACCACCACATCCCACCTCTACCAGCAGACTCATGAGGTACTGGGGTTTCTGCAGCCCTTGTATCTCTTATAGTCCTCTTCAGTTAGAGAGTAGTGAGCTGGGGTAAGCAAGAAAATCTTTTCAATAAGCTTTAGTCCCTGGTCCCAGGACTAGGTAATTCATTAGTATTGTTACCAAGCATATGCAGTTGCCTCCACGTTCACCAGGCTATTCCTTTTAGGCAGCTTGCACTTCCAGTTCTTCTTCCCTTGCCAATATCCATTGCAAGTCCTAAGGACTATGTCCACGGCATGGCCTCAAGCATCCATCCCATTTAATTGTTAGCATGTCTGTGTACTGACAAAGGTTTATCTTGTGCCAGTTATCTCCAACCCAGACTAGGCACCCAACCATTTTTCACAGGAGAGCAAGAACCCAGCAGAGCTCATATTCACAATGTACCCTGAAAACCATATGGATGAATCCACTCTGTTATGGAGGAGAGGAGGGTTTAGCACACAAGCACAAGGTGCCCTTGGTCCCAGAAGCAGAGAAAGGCCCAGCATCATTATGTTTGCTACCACAGACACAGACATTAGTAGGTTGAATTTGAGCTCCACATCAGAAAAAGAAGCAATAGCAACATCTTGACCTCCACCTGTGCTCATTACTTTAGAGCTGCTGGAAACACCCAAAAAGTAGACATGCATCTAATTTCTATTCAAGCAGATCAATAAAAAGTAAAATTATTGTTTCCTATGCTGTCGGTTACATATGCAGTTAAGAAAACAAAGCAGCTTCTCTAATCTCCACTGAAACGCCAGGTTTAGTGACAATCTATAAGGCTATGTTAGAGGCAGTAGACAGAAGAGACTATTGTTCCTCTTTGATCATAATTGGAATATAAATGACTGTTTGCTCTAGTCAGATACATTCTGCACAGTGGACATAAATTAAGATCAGAAAAATAGTAGGCTTTGAATGTATGAGGAACAAATGCTTGCCTAGTATTTCTAGAAAAGTAAAAATAGGAACTGAAATAAAACTCTGACAAATCACTCTGTTTTCTTGTATATGCCAAGTGAAAATATGGGGGGAGGTAGAGCTCTCATGCTCAATGCACAGATGTCTTTGTGTGATTATTTGTTTTCTTATTTGTATTATTCACAAAGGATTGTAGTGCATGAGATTAGTGCAGCAAGAAAAAGCAAAGCCTTGCTGCATTAGCGCATGACTTAGCATGCTGTCTGGGCTGAGCAGGAGCAAGTCTGATGAACTGTGTGTGAGAACCCATTGCACTAGCTTATAGTGAGGCTGGTATGGTGGAATGGGCAAACCCCACATAGCACTGGTTTGAGATACCACTGGGGAAACCAGATCAGAGAAATTCACCTGGTTTAGCATGTGTTTTCAGAATGAGCCAGGCAGGGCAGCTGAGTTGAGGCAGCAAGAGATGTATTCCCCAGTTTCCAGTTTTTACAAAACAAAAAATACACCTGTATTCCTATTGATTGAAAAAGGAGGTGGGGGAGTAGGGACAGAGGAGAGATATGAAGAAGGGAACGAAGGAAATAAATAAAGGTCAAAGACTAAAGTAAAATGTTTTCAGAGGCTCACACAGATAGAGAGGATGCAAGAAAGGCTTACCCTCAGTCCAGCTGATAAATGCTATCTTGAAAGGGTATCGTGACAGGAGTGGAAAGATTATAAGCCAAAACACAAGGGCAGTGTTAATAATTTATTTCATTGCCCTGTGTTTTGTTTTCAAAATTGCAAAACCTTCTCTTACCCTTCACTTTGATAGAATAAAACAAACTGAATCCTTTTATCCCTAAGTCTCGTCTATTAAAATAGCCACCTCTGAATGAGATGACAAGCAAAAAGGTCCCCATTCTTCTGAGCAGCGAGTTGAGCAGGGTGAATAGGCAAACTCACAGGGGGCTTTTCCTTCAGCAAGCATTAGGAAAACCTAGAAAATTGTGGCACACATTTCTCACTCCTCTACAAAGATCTATTTGGGTCTGGGAACACTGACACTCATGCTGTTAAGATAAATCCCTTTTGGTAGCTGATAACTAACACAGACCTGAAGAGCTGCATAATGTCTATGAACCCCAGAATTAAATACTCTCAGTACCCATCAGAAAAACAATACACTTTTCTGAGCTATGGTCAGATACAACTAGGCAAAGCCCAGCTAATTGCATGCATCTGCAGGAAAGAAAGGGCAAAATTCACCCATCTAGTTTGCTTACACCTATCACCAGTGTCATCTGTAGGTATCTCAGAGGAGGCATATACCAGCTTCCCAACATTTATTCTTATGTGAATGTCATTCAGCGTGGCTTCAGTTCCCTTAGTTTCCCTCCAAACCAAAAATGACTGCTTGCTAAGAGTACAGAGACAATAATACGGTTCTTAATAACAAAATGCTATATAAATAAGAAATAAGAGAATCAGTGATATATTCCACTAACATTTCGGTTCTCCAAGTTATGGATTTGGTTCTGCAAGTTAATTCTGACTGTGCTTTTTAAAACATGCAGCAGAATCATTCATTCATTGGGATGAATGACGAAATGAGTTTAGGATTAGATTCAGCACCCACCAGAAGTCATTAATGTTGCATAAAAATAAATCTAGAAATATATTTTCTTGATTCTAAAAGTGGTTTAATGATAAAGCCTCATAAATAGAAGCCTCAGGGTGGGGGTGGTCATTATTTCCCCTCTCCATTAAAGTAATCACGAGAGTGCTATGAAAGCTGGGAGCATTGCCCAGAAGAAGGCACTGTTCACCTGCTTTCAGGTGAATTCATAGGTTCAGGGAATTTGAACTGAGTATAACATATGAGGCATTAATCGGAGCACTTGTAAAATGTAACATTTTTAGTGCATGATGATGTCTTCATTAATCATTATGATTCTATGTGTATGATAGCCAAAATGGAAAGAAAAGCTGAAGAGACCAGATTGCAATTCCTCAACCCCCCCATAGGACAGAAGAGCTTGAGAATTTGGGCTTTATACTTTCCAGTTTGCAAGATGCTAAGAAATACAGGGCCATGTCCTAATTTTAGATGATCTTTTTGAGCTCCTGATGCTATTGTCATTGGCAAGCGTGCTTCCAAAGTTACACTGTGCACCCCTGCCTACTTATTCATACTCAATAATGACACAGAAGGCAATCAAGTTAAAATTAATTTGAGTTTTTGCACAGAAGAGAGGCTGAGTCTTTTCTTCCTCCAGCAGAAATATGATTAAGTTTTTCTATTTCACTTTGTCCTACAAACAGGAGATATCCATAAATTATAGAACCATAAAGGCTTGGCCTTTTCACATCTAGATAAAGCAGCCATTTGAAGAATGTTCTTAATTTCTTCAGCCCATTGAAGAGGTGCTCTGCTTTTCCCAAAGGGTCCTTTGACTCTTCAAACTCACTCTTTCAGTTTAGTTGCTTACCTAATATGACATTGATGTTTTCATTTATCTCATTTACGGTAAGTGAAAGGTCTTGTCAATAGGGATTTAACAGATCTTAAAGTTTCGGTAAGACTTCTTTTCCTTTTTAATGAAATCATTTTCTAATACTCAGTCTTTTTATAGTGTCATGTTGAGCTGACAAGAAATTGTTTCTTTTCAAGGCTTCAGAGACTTTTCCCAAGGTAGCTACAACTCAATCAACACAGAAATAGTCTTGCATAATGTTTTTGCAATTTTAAAAGGCTAGAGGTCTCAGTAGCTCCTTGCTATGATGTTGAGGTGACTCAGAACCTGTAGCCAGAGTGTGTCAAATTTAATTACAAAAGAACTTTATGCAGGTCAACAAACTTCTCATAAAGGTTAGCTTGTTCCAATACGCTTTAAGCAAAGTATTACAACTGAAACATACAACCTCTTCAAAAGTCTTGAGAAGGAAGTTGCCTGCTAGAGTGAGCAGGAACCATGCTACTTACAGGGAAACAGATGCAGTTGTAGAAACAGGGAGGTGACTAGCCTGTGTGTTCAGCATTATCATGGAAAAGGTTGACAGCTGGTGCTGTTGGAGAGTTCTATGAGATTGAACACCACCATGGAAGCTACTGATGGTTTTACTGGGAGTGCTGGAGGCCTGCCCACAGTGACCTTGGGCACAGCTGCAGTGGCCTATGGCTTTCAGGGGGAAGGGTCACACCATCTGCACCTTCGCCAGCCAGATGAACTGCCCCAAGGCAAAGACCAGAGGGGAGCAAAGGGACCAGGAAAAGAGGGTGCTCTGTCTGGCACTCCAGGTAATGGGTGGCTTCCTCATATACCCCAAACTCTCTTTTCCTGTCATGCACTGTCACTTGAAAGGCATTGTCACTGATCAGTGATAGGGTAGCCGAAAAAAAGAGATTGACTAAAAGATTTGAAGATTTATTTAAGATTATATCCTCAAAGAAAGCATTCACTTTTCATCCTCCTTCAAGACAGTCTGTAGTACTTTACCATATAATAAGGTGTGGAAGCACTCTTACCTCAGTTATACAGGCAGCAAACCGAGGCACAGAAAAACCTAATAATCCTATACACGGGAATCTGTTTAGGATCTTACTTATTTCATGTATCAGTGCCCTAATCCATGCCCCATCTATCCAACCAGAGGCAGTCCTCTGTATATAAGCAGATGCAGCTTTGCCTTTGTCCCTTGCAGCAATCTTATTCTAGAGCCAGCTGCCAAAGATGTCTAGAAGCCAAGGGGATAATGAATTTTCATAAGTTTATGGCCCCAACAAGATGTTTCACAAGGCATAAGTTATTGCAGCACACATTTCCAACCTTTATTTGCAGAGATGAATCTAGTGAGCATTTTAGCACATTGTACTAGTCCAGGTCTCATTTAGGAATCCTCTGCTAGGGAAAAACCCTAGGCAGAAATTTTTTCAGCTTCTTATGAAATAAATGAGCTTTCTCCTGGAGGCAAAAAGGGAAGAAAGAGAAAATATTTTGACATTTTTGTAAATACATAGTCATTAACAAATTAAATTAAACTCAGAGTATGCGGCTCATGTGGACAAATAATCTTAGGTCTGAAAATCAAAGGATGCCTTTGAAAGCTTTGTGTTATATGCCAGAAGTTGAGAACCCACCACATTACAAGCAGTGCCAGAAAACACAGGAAAGGCTGGTCCCACTGTTCCCATCAGCTCCTAACTCTCACCACACAAAGGAAAGGTGAGTTTAGAAACTACCACTCAACAAAGGAAAGGTGAGTTTAGAAGCTACCACTCAAAATGGATTTGTCTTTTTTTTTTTTTTTTCCCTTGGAGAAATAGATGAAAATTGGGGTGCCTCAGAATAGAGTCCCCAAATCAAGGTGTAGTAGCAGTTAGGTGTAAACAATAGGACAAATCACAGTTTTATCTCCCCATTTCATTTAAGATCAAGCATAAGCTATCATCAGATCTTTATTGTGATATAAACATATGCCTCATAGTTGATCTGACAGATGGTACTTGAGCATAGCAGTTAAACTGGCTGTGCTTATATGAATACTCAGACATGGCAAATGGTCTTTCGCTTTCTTCCAACACACACAAACTGTTTCTTCTTTGGTAAACTCACATGCTAAAACAAAATGTATGTCAATTTGCTTTCTGGATTTTCCCTCTAATCAAATTTGGCCATAACGGCAAGTGCTTTTCCACTCATAACTGAACTATCTTCACTCTTTGCAACAGCCCACAGAACAGGCAAGATTATTTTTGAGAGATGTTAACTCATATTCTGAGAAAATGGCTTGATGAGACGTTTAACTATTGGAAGACTTTGTACATTTTGGCTACTGAGTCTGTTAGTTAGGAGAACAGGAACAATCCATTGTAATATGTCCCTACATTGTCATTAGTGGCCAGATGCTTCCCAGAGATGTACCCAGATAGTTCTCATTGAAACCAACAGGGGCTGCCCACATGCATGGGTAGATGTTCTTCCATTTTAGAAACAGTAGACTGACAGAGAGGGAGTCATAGCTGAGTACACCAAGCCTTATGTGGAAAGAGTCCTAGTCAACATTATATTAATTCAAAGGCACAGAATTATACAGAGCTGTCTAATTCATTCTGAATTTGTTTGAATGTTGGGAATGTCTCAAATAGATACAAATGCTACTTATGTATACTTGTCCCCAGAATGGCTGGCTGCTTTCATCATTATTTAATCAAAGAAAAAACATCACTAATCCGAAGAAAGAGAAGCAAAATAACAGGAGAAACGTCCTTTCTTTGTGGCTTTAGAGCATGGGATGATGCTACTTTCCACCTATATTCCTACTCCTTTCCAGGTCAGATGAAAAAATAAATTAAAAATAAAGAAATAAGAGAATGAAAGAAAAGAAAGAGAAGCATTTGTGAGGGGTCACCATTGGGCAGGGCTGGCTCCCTGAGCACCGCAGTAGTTGCAGCTCAGTCTGTTTGCAAACAGTGCAGTCTTCTCACTCTTATTTTAACACTTTATGCAATCTCTCAAGACTCCTTTCTTTTTTTTATGCAGCAGAGATAGGATTCAATCATACAAATCCACTAACTCATTTGCCTTTCACACAAGGATTATTTCCCAAGGATTTTTCTGTGGCTTGCCACGGGCTTTACTGCTCCCAAACACGAGCAGCAAGGTAGACTCTTACACCATGGTTACCTGCCCTTTCACTAAGAATGCAGAGCTTTTTGAGGTCATCTGGCTATATGTTCAGATGCATTTTTGGCCATTATTCCTGGTAATGTGAAGTACCTTTTTCAATGGAGATTGATAAATAACACAAGCACTTCCAGATCTGCAGGGATACCTAACCCTTTAAAAAATGACACCTTCTTCCTTTTGTAAGGTTAAGTGAAGGGAGATCCAAAGTCATGAGCACAAAAGGAGGTGGAAGACATCTTAGAAAAATGCAGTTCTCATAAAATATCAATTAATTTGCATTCTGCCTAGGCTGAACAAAATAAATGTTGTGAATGTCAGTAAGAAATTAGATTTGGTAACAAGCATCTGTTTAGAAACATGAAAAATTATACATGCAACAAAAAGAGCAGGATGGAATAACTGGAGAAGGAGATCATATTTCTGTCATTGATGTGGAAATCAGGAGTTGCAGCAAAATATCCCCCAAATGGTTTGCTTTGGGATGAACTATAGAAAAACATCTTGGAGTCTACTGTTGAATCTAGCCTAAATATTCAATAAAAAAAGAGACAGCAGATTAAGATACATAAATCATTTCCACTTAGCCACCCATTTACACTACCAGGGGAAAAAAGATGAGAAAAAATATGCTAGAAGCAGAAGACACAGTAGAGTTTCAGTAAGTTTCCTGGTTTCTTACTATTTGCACCTTACAAGAGAGGCACTATACGATTCTCTACTAAGATGAGCAATCTTTCTCTCTTTAATAGCACTGATAGGATCTCTTCCTCTCCTTCTACAAAACTGCATGAAATTTGCAGAAATATAGTCCCTTTGTATTTTCCAAATTTTGTCAACCTCGTTGAAATTGGCAAAAAATGTTTAAGAGTTAGTGGGGCACTGACAGGCACACAAATACATGTATATGTGTGGGTATGGCATGCAACCATATAGGTTTTATTTCCTTTTAAACTCAAAGCTAAAAAAACTGTTGTCTTTAAAAATTAGTTTAAGCTAACCTGAAAATAGATGGATAATCAAAATGTAGCTGTCATTTTGGGTTTGGCTTTTTTGTCCTATAAACAACTGCTTTGTGATCTGCCCAGTGTCAAGATGAAAGTTCTGAATAGATTTTGCTTTGGGAGGTAAAACAGAAGGCCAAGAAAAGTTAGAAGCAAGAAACTTAGCCCTGAAGAGCAGGCCGATTCAGACCATCTAATTAGCAATAGTTGCTACAGATGAATACGGTCTTTTAAGTACTGATGCAGCAAAAATGGTTACAGGCTGCAAGGCATCACTTCCTGCTTTTGAAGAATCATGGAATTTATATTAACCATTAGATCAAGACAAAGCCTGAGGAATGGCCACTAGAGAAATCAAGAGGGAAAACAAAAGAACTAAAATACCCCTCTGAAAATCACACAAGCAACGCTAATGTCAGAGGTAATGTTTGTTCTACACGATTCACCCAAACAATGTATCTTTATGGTAAAGATTTTCAAGATAATGCCTCTATTTTGTTTCTTTATACATGAAGTAATTAAGCAAGCATTCCTGTCACTAGCCATAAACGTTTGAATGTTAATTAGTTCTATGGTATTTCACTTCCTTCTTTATAACAGCTACATCTGATTCTAACATTTTCTGGGAAAGCAGAAAGAATGATTAAAAAATTCTATTTCTGTGCAACAACATAGACTTATTTGTAAAGAAATACACAAGCAGCTGCAGAGAATGTGTTTTAATAACACTGTTGTGCAATGCCCAGAGATTGCTTTTGGAAGCAGGGCGCCAGGTATTGGAGAACTTAGACTGCCCAACCATGGTAAGGTTATCTCCTTAAAGCCTTTCAAAACGTGGTAGGAATATAAATATCAATGTGACAGCAGGAAGATACAGTACATAAACAAGGATTTTAAAAGAAAGTGGTGACTCATCTTGATGCCTTTGGAATTATACTAAGAGTAATCTGTCTTCCAAACCTGAATACAATAGTCAACTTTTAACACCTAGAGGCCTTTTGTGAATGTAAGATCTGTCACCCATCAGATACAGCTTTCAGCAGACCATGCCAAAAGAAATCCAACATGTCATTTCCTAAAGGAATGAGAAATAATGCAATCTGTTGCAATGTAATATAAAGCAATACACAAGAAAAATACTAAAGAAGCTGAGAGATGGTGTCCTTCACTACACTCTCTAGAACAAATCTCATGTACTCTGCATTTTCATTTTTTGTAAATGAAAAACTTATTTCTGCTAGTTTGCCTTCTTTATTAAATGCATTCACACCTTCTCTCTAGATTTTCCTCCCAAAGTCCTGGCACCTCCCAAAGAAGCCTTAATCATGTGTTTAGGGTAGCAACATTCTTAAATTAATATAATGCATGCATCCCTTTTTCAGATGACTGATTACTGTTTCAGGCAAAGTGCATCAACATGTTACAATCAAACAGCAGTTCTCACTGTAAGTGAGAGAAGTAAAGAAAACAGAATACAACCAAGCGTTTAATATGAATATAACCATATTCCAACAGCACCATTACATTACTGAAAAAGCACCTGGCCTTAGCACGTTATGAACAGGATCACTTCTTCTACTTCTGGCTCTACATCAGAGGACAAATAATACTGTATTTCCTCTGTTTGAATAGAATTCTTAGAGTGGTCATATACCTCTCTGAATAGTGTAAAACTAGGTGCTTTGCCACAATGTCAGGTGTCTAAGTGTTAGTGGTACCACATGTGCTAGGAGGTTCACTGAATTTTGTTTACAACAGCAAGAAATTCAGCATAAGAACACAAAAATATATGAGGACAATTTACCTAAGCAGAAAGAGGGAGAGAGAAGCAAGCAGAGGGCATGGCTATGAAGAGCAGTTTCCCCTGGCAGGTTCAGAACCTGCCCCTGCTGTAAGAACCTGCGGCTCCAAAACCCCTGGGAGGGGATTCAGCCTCCTGCCTTCCCACTTGCCAGGTCTGCATCATCCTTGAAACAATTCCAGTGGGGATCTTATGAGCCAGAAAAACACTCATTAGGAAGTGTTCCACCACTTTAAAAGACCTGGAGATTAAATAAATGCTGTTTAATTAAAATGTTGGAGCAATTTTGATAAGAAATTCTGCTAAAATAGTGCTTAGAGTTGTCCCAGACTGAGAAGCAATTAGCATGATTATACTGAAAGAAAGGTATACTTCCAATAATACTCCTCCCTGCTTATTATTATAGCTGAGTGCCACTTGTACTGGAATTAAAAGTGCACTCACTCTTTCTCATCAACTCATCTAAGTGCTTTAAAAATTTCATGGATTTGTGGTTAACATCAGTGTTACAGATTTGGGAATATTTGAACACAGCAAACTTGACAAACAACAACCTGGAGAAATATATATGTTAAAATAATTGAAGTAAAGCAAAAAATGCTTTCTTTAAAAACGGCAAATTTCACTCATTTGTTTTGGTTTTAACTGGGATTAACTCATGGCTCTCATTGTCACCAAAGTTATTCAACAGTCTGGGTATGTCAGCTACATAGTGGGTACACACCTGGAGGGAAAAGAGAGAGCCCAATTCTAATCAGTGCTCACTAATGGAAGGAATCAGGCTTTACAAGCACACTGCAAAGATGAAAGGTCATTCAAACTTTTGGCTTAGAGGTCTTTAGTACGAGCTGGGTAGTATCTGAGTCAGATCAGCATTCAGTGCAGCTACCTCTCATCCTGCTATCATCAATTCATACCCAGCCTTTGAAAGCTGAAGAAAGAAAGAGAAATGTTTTGATACAATCTTCTCTAGTAAGAGATTTGGGGGAAAGGCTTTAAGCTGTACAAAAAAAAATAAGGGCATAGAATAAAATTCAGATGGAGCTCAAATTCTTCTAAAGAAGAAATTGAATAATACCTGTGAATGTGTACTGTGAGGGACTGGGTGTTCAAGAGGTCTGCAGCAGTGGAAAGAAAGAAGATAACATGGAGGGTAGCAGGATCTGGGAAACCAAAGGGAAGGCATGTAGGTATTAGAGGCCACTTATCTCTAGTAAGGCTCTTTCCTGAGCCTTTCCAGCCCCTCTGTGTGTGGGCTCCTCCAAACTCCTTCAACTATTTTCAACTGGCTCTTTACCTTCAAACATCCCCACCCCACCTTATACCATATTGTAAAACATGCCCAGCACATCCTCAATTTCATACTGAAAAAATACTTTTCTAACAGACTGCAACACAGACTTCAGACTAAATTTCAGACATTTTGAACAGAAGTTCACCTCCCCAGGCACAAACGGTGAATTATAACTCAGGGGCACTACCTGTGTCCCCAAAAAAACACCTACCCAGGGTAGGTATATTTGCAGCCATTTAGCAAGTATGGAAGCTTTCCCCAATGAAGAGACTGCAGCAATATAGACCTCCAGACAAATGACAAGGACTGATTGAAAGGGATTGACTTGGGAAGAGAAGACAGGTGGTCTCCATAATCTCTTTAGCTGTGTTTACAGCTGAGCTGGAGGTAATCCCATCCCCTTCTGGAGAACTAATAGAAGCACTCCTGGTTCTTCAGCTGGTTCCTAAAACTGCCTCCAGTAAGTTTCATCATTTGTCAGAGATGTCCCTCTCCCTCTGCCTCACTCACCATCAGGCACCTCTGCTCTACAAGCTCAAGGGAGCACATCTGCATACCTGGATCTCACCCCAGTGTTAGGGAGTCCAGCAGCAGTATGCAGCCAGTGCTTCTGCTTGTAAGGGCACTGTGCCCTGTGAGTAACCAAAGCTTTCTGGTATCTCAAGAAAGACTAACGGAGAGGAGGGTGCAAAGGTGAAGCAAACAAGGTCAGAAAGGAGCACAGATTTGGAGGGGGGGGGGGGGGGCGGAAAAGAGAAAAAGTTTAAAAGTTTGAAGAAAAAGAAAAGTTAAACTCCAACCTTGGTGGTCGGGAAAAGATACTTACCTTAAAACTTGGCTTTCAGCAACATCTGCTACCGTGCATTCCTCAGACAAGGACTACACATTACATCTTTCCTGTTATCTCATGTGCCTACCAAACACTAGCACAGGAAAACAGGGCTTGGCCACAATACACATGCTGCTGTAAGGCCTTCATCCAAATCTATGCCTCTGAACATAGACAGAACTGTTTGTAAAGAGAACTCCCTGGGACTAGCAAAAACCTTGGGTGAGACTGTTTCTTTTGTAAGGTTATTATGAAAAATAAAAAATGTTTTAAATTTAATAATTAAGACCTAAACTGCTCGATCTTCATCTTGTCCAAATAAACACAAGAAAGTAAAGGGAGGCAGAAACCAAAGTGCAAATCAAAACCCAACCTGGCCAAGTACAGGGTTAGGTAACAAAGATGATGTGCTTTATAACCAACACTTCAAGCTGCATGAAATTCCCAGTTTGGTTTGAAAACCAATGTATGTGTTTTTACTAGCTGGCAATAAAACACAAAAGTTTGCTTTGTAAATCTTACTCTGTTCTAGTTGACCATGGAGGATTAAAAAGGGTGGGACGTGCTCTCTTGCTTATCTACTGACCACATGACGTATGAAGTCCAAATTCAACTTACTGTTGGCAGCACACATTAAAAACCAGGATTTTGAAGACACCCTCCCTAAAAAGTGCTACCTTGCGCAACTGATGGTGTGAACTGTGAAGTTATTGTTCCTTTACTCATCATCTACTCAATGTCATATACAGTCTGGGAACATGAGAGAGGCTTATGTCCAATGCCATTCAAGTTGTAACAAAAAATGGAACTGGTTTCAGCACACACCTACTTACCTCCACTCGTGATTTTCAGTGACAGGCATTGCTAAACAATTCTCTTTCAAACTTCCCATGTGAAGTTACGGGAGTCTCAAAGCGTGTGCAATGAATTACAAAGTCACAATAGAAAAGATCACTAGAAAAGATCACTCTAGTCATTTGCAGTATGAGTTCTCATCTGCAGCTGAGACAGTGATGATTTTCCTGACAAGGAAGGCGCTTGCATCTCCTTTTGTAAAATGCATGTTCAGAGTGTTAATCCCATGCTTTTATAAGCATGCATTTGGCAAAAATTATTTTTCAAAAATGTAATTAACTTCTGTTCTGATGGAGTCAGCATTGTATTAAGTAAAAATCAGCTTACCTACAAAGGAAACATAAAAATGCTCTAACATTGTTTATCCAGTAAAAATTAAACCATCTAAAACACTTGTCTTAGATGATCCACTTAAGTGTTCCATCTTCATAAATCAAATAAAAATTACGGTCAATGTTATGCAGTTAATGAAGAATTGGAGAATACAATAACTTATAAAGTATGCATTCTGAGTGTGCACTAGGAAACACAGCCTCTAAACTGCTTAAATGCTGCCTAGAGAGTCTGTCCTGCCCTGTGTCCTCATTTTTCAGGAAATTCATCATGTGCTATAAAGGTCACAAGGATTAGTAATGTGAAAACTTAACTAAACTAGGTTTTCACAGTAGGCTTTTTGGGCACCTTACCATCCCAGTTTACAACCTGGTCATGAAAAACTAACTTCTCAGAGAATGACATCCACAGAATTTCTCAAAAAGAAAAAGATTGGATAGCTGTTAAAAGGAGATTCCAGCATCACCGGAACCTGAAAAATATATGTCTTACCACAGAAAATTCAGCCTGTGTGTTTTGAATGCTAGGAGTATTTTTTTTGGTGAAGATTTTTTTTGCATTTATTTAAACTGAAACTTAATATACCTGACAAATGATACTAACCATCTGGCTTTAAGTTGCACTGATTTCCCAGAAGACTGCTAGAAAAGTAACCTAACCACATCTCACATTTCAAAAAATGCAAAGCAGGACATCTGCCTGGTCTATTTTGTATCTGCCATTGCAGTCACACATATAGGAAGTTCATGGCATTTTTATTAATAATTGTAATAAAAAGGAGACTTCAATAGGTTATGGTTTGTTACTTGAATTTTGGTGTAAAAATTCATTATAGAAGAAAGTTCTCTTTCATTGACCACTTTGTTGTGCTTCTGCAAAGATGAGTCTGTCAAACTGATACAATAATATATAACCCCAAAACTTCAGCTTTATAATTACCAAGTTGTCGGTCTAACCCTGGCTGTGTCAGTGTTACAAAAAGGGTTTGAAGGCTTTGTAATCAAATTATTGACTGAACAAGCTTCTGAAGAAGTTATATGAAAAAGAATTATTTTTATTAAAAGCTTACTTGGGGTTTTTGCAGCTGAACTAAAGTGAACATAGATAAGAATTACTGAACAAAATGTCTAAAACCATTAGGGACATATAAAGTCTATAAAGTCTAGACATATAAAACCTAAAGAGAATAGCTTGACAAAAGATGGTACTTTACTCACATGAATACAAATGGTGGAAAACATGCTAGCATACACTGGCAAAAGCAGATTAGATTCACCTGAACAATAGTCATTCAAAGCCTGTTTGTGTGTCTAAAGAGGAAAGGCTTGAGTCATTATTGTCTTAAGCTTGTTTTAAGTTGCAGGCATGAATTAGAAAAAAATAAAATTCGTTTCTGTACTTCAGAAAGGAATACAATAGTGGGTCATGACCCTCAGCCCTTCAGAGTCCTTCAATGTAAGACAAGACAAGCGTTCTGGCTAAGGCTAATGGTAGCACTGTGCTAGAGGACTTTTACACAAAAGCTCAATGTGAAGATAAAAACAATGCATATAATGGCTCTAAAATCACCAGCACAGAGTAACATGCATTTCTCTATTACATAATCCGGCACTGAGATCACTGAGGCGAACAGCCTCCAGGTCAAAGAAGCCAGAAAGGTCAGACAGGTTCCAACAGCAGTTGAGATGCTCTCTTTAACCAGTCTATAAACCTACTTCAAAAGTTCCTTATTCACAAATGTCATCACTGCTGAGAAAAGCATTTTACTGACACTGCTATGACGGTGCAGCAAGAACACAGTACGTCTGAGAAAGGATTTGTAAGACTGGGGTCCAAGTGAGTCCCTACTGCCAAGGTTAAAAAGGGGGTGAGGATCAATCCCTGGCACCAAGATCAAGGGGCAGTGGCTAGCTCACAGCCGTGCTGCCAACACCTACAGAAATTTGGTCTTAGAAAGAGCCAGGTGGAGTGGTCCAAAGCAGAGCTAGGGTGACAGTGTAACACTCACACAGGGATGCAGTGCTCAGGGCTACTCTGTCTACTACCATAATATTCCATAGTGCAATATCTGGCTAAGCAATATGTGCTATCTGCTTTACAGACCTTGAAGATGGCCTTTAGACAACAAGTTCACAAGCTGTGATGTACATCACACAACATTAACCCTCTTCAAAGACAGGAGACTTCCCTTATTACTGAAGTTTGATCTGAAAGTTTTTTTTCTTCTTAAGTCTGAGGTTCCTGTTCAGGCTAATGTTACATGGTATTTGGGAAGTGATGCCATAAATTAAAATACTCTTCTGTGTCCATAGTCTGACTCCCAGCAGACCATTTCCCCAGATCCTATTATGCAGATAAAGGTATTTTGTTATTTATACTTAGGCAAGTTCATCCACTTCTACAATTTGAATTAAGAATGGTCTAAATAATTAGACCATTACTGCTCCCCTAATGATCTAATCTGTTTCAAGTGTAAACACAAGAGGGAGAAAGCAGGTCAGTCTTGGTTTCATTGATTCTTAATGACAAAACATGAAATATCCTCTAACCTAGTTTGTCCCTTCTTTTTCAGATCAATAAGAAATCAGTAATAGCTTTACTTTTAGCAAACAAGGATTGTGTTCATTAAAACACTTAGCTGCTCCAACCTTGATCTTACCAAATACACTAGGAAGTAGGTCACTTGACAGGTCTTTTCTTTTTTTTTATTTAATTGAAATCAATGAAGCTGACCATGGCAGGTAAAACTAATTAGATCATTAAAGAAGTAGCAATATTTTTAATGATGAGATATCTTCTATTCCGGTTGGAATTCTTTCTAAAGGAAATGAGTTTGAATCCAATGTTAAGAAGTTGTTCCTGAAGAAATTTCTTCTATGAACTTTGAGGAAAATATCACAAGACTTGAAATTCAGCCTTTCATCATCATTAGCATTGCAAGAAAGTGGAATATGACTCTAGCACATCTACTCCACTCATTTAAACAGAGGCAAATACACAAAGAAAACCAGGTATTGTATCTCCTGTATTTGGGTGTTAATCCTCTTGTGACTGAAGTTAACATAGATGTGGCCTTACATCTATGGGCAAAGCAGTCTGTGAGCTCTGGTGTTCTTCAAAATGTCTTCTCAGGTCCCATGAAAAAGTTGTAATTTCAGTAGGAGTTTTAGATTGAGTGAATCAACAGGTAATGCATAAAGCTTATCATCAAAGTAGTAGCAGCTTGGTATATACATTAACAAAAATAGTGCAACGAATACCACAAAATACATTCAATTCTCTCAGGTCATCAAAGACTAGATAAAATTCAGTCATAATAAAAAATTTTCCTCTGTGTCCTTAGGAAAATTTCCTGAGAAACAAGTAACATTATCCTCACCCAAAACCTTTCAAGTACTTCTATGCTGTGTGTAAAATGAACTGTGATGTGATCTTATATTACTGAATAGCTACAATAACTTTCTGTCCATTCTGCTGCCCTGAAGGAATGAATGTATATAGCTCAATTCAATTTGATGCTTAAAATGCAAGCAATCAGCATCATTTAATACAGTTTTTGAAAGTGAAAGGATTTTCACTATTTTTTGAAGGAGTCTGTAATTACACCCTCATTTATGCAGAATTAGCTCATCTTGCAGGAGAGCAGTTACTAGTACAATGAAATACATCATGCTAAGTAAACAGTTATAATAACATTGTCACAAAACCCAAACACATTTCAAAAATAAACAGTTATAAAAGATGTTATCAATAATTTTAGAAGTATATTCCTGTTATTAGTTAAAAAATAAATAGCCACAATGTAGATAAAGAAAACACTGAACAAAAAAGACAGGAACACATTTAAAGTGAGGTCTGGGCCTAGAGAGTGGTGGTGAATGAAGTTAAACCCAGTTGGTGGCTGGTCACAAGTGGTGTTCCCCAGGGGTCAGTACTAGGGCCAGTTATATTTAACATCTTTATCAATGACCTGGACGAGGGGATCGAGTCTACCCTTAGCAAGTCTGCAAACACCAAGTCAAGTGGGAGTGTTGACCTGCTTGAGGGTAGAGAGGCTTTGCAGAGGGATCTGGACAGGCTGGACCAATGGGCTGAGGCCAAGGAGATGAGGTTCAATAAGGCCAAGTGGCGGATCCTGCACTTGGGTCAAAACAACCCCTTGCAGTGATACAAGCTTGCAGAAGAGTGACCGAAGAGCTGCCTGGCAGAAAAGGACCTGGGAGTGCTAGTCGACTGTTGGTTGAACATGGGCCAGCAGTGTATCCAGCAGCATCCTGGAACCTTGGCCCAGGTGGCCAAGAAGGTCAACCATCAGAAACAGTGTGGTGAGTAGGACGTGGGAGGTGATCGTCCCCCTGTACTCAGCACTGGCGAGGCCCCATGGCAAGTGTCCAGTTTTGGGCCCCTTACTGCAAAAAAGATACTGAGGTCCTAGAGTGGGTCCAGAGAAGGGCAACAAAGCTAGTGAGGGGTCTGGAGCAAAAGTCTTATGAGGAAAAGTTGAGGGAACTGGGGTTGTTCAGCCTAGAGAAAAGAAGGGTGAGGGGAGACCTTATCACTCTCTACAACTACCTGAAAGGAGGCTGTAGAGAGGCAGGGGTCGTCTCTTCTCCCAAGTAACAGACAATAGGACAAGAGGAAACAACCTCAAGTTGCACCAGGGGAGGTTTAGATTGGATATTAGGAAACAGTTTTACACTGAAAGGGTTATTAAGTATTGGAATGGGCAGCCCAGGCATGTGGTTGAGGCACCATCCCTGGAGCTATTCAAAAGATGGGTTGACATAGAGTTTAGAGACATGGTTAAATGGTGGTGATTTTTTTATCAGACTTAGGTTGATGGTTGGACTACATGATCTTAAAGGTCCTTTCCAACCTAGACAATTCTATGATTCTATTCTATGATTCTATGATACTACTAAAAATAAACAAAAAAAATACCTGTGAAAAGTCAATAGTAAGTTATTTATTATGAAACATTTGCCAAATATAGGTTACATATTTATTTTGTCTTGGGTGACTGAAGAACAGCATCTAACTCAAGGAGCTATTTTGCTAGAACAACATAATCAACATGGGATTTTAAAACAGAATTCAGGTATCTGAATGCAGATACCTAGTGCCATATAACCAAAGGTCAGATGATAGGGAATTGGGCCCCTGAAAATCTTTCACCTTGCTGGAGTGGCCCATAGATGCCAGCTGGGATCCCAAGAGGCATTTCAAATGGCACCTGACACTTATATTGAATCAAAGAATATTTTGGGTTGGAAGGGACCTTCAAAGATCATTTAGTCCACCCCCCCTGCAATGAACATCTTCAACTAGATCAGATTGCTAAGAGCCCTGTCCAACCTGACCTTGAATGTTTCCAGACCTGGAGCATCTACCACCTCTCTGGACAACCTGTGCCAGTGTCTCACTATCCTCATTGTAAAAAAACTCTTTCTTAAACTAGTTTAAATCTATTCTCTTTCAGTTTAATACCATTACCCCTTGTCCTAACGCAACAGGCTTTGCTGAAAAGTTTGTTCCAAACTTTGTTATAAGACCCCTCTAAGTACTGAAAGACTGCAATAAGGTCTCCCCAGATCCTTCTTTTCTCTAGGCTCAACAACCCCAAGTGTCTCAGCCTGTCCTCATAGGAAGGAGGTCATAGGAGAGGTGTTCCATCCTTCTCCTTTTTTGTGGCCCTCCTTTGAACCTGCTCTAACAGGTCCATGTCTTTCCTGTGCTGAGGGCTTGAACATGGTACTCCAGGTGGAGTCTTACCAGAGCCAAGTAGAGGGGCAGAATCACCTCTCTTGATTTGCTGGCCATGCTTCTTTTGATGCAGCCCAGGATATAGTTGGCTTTCTAGGCTGCGAGTGCACATTGTCGGCCCATGTAGACCTTCTCATTCACCAGTACCCACAAGTCCTTTTCAGTAGGGCTGCTCTCAAACACTTCATCCCCAGCCTGCATTGATACTGGGAGTTGCCCTGTCACAGGTGAAGGAGCCTGCACTTGGTCTTGTTGAACTTCACATGAGTCTACTTCTCCAGCCTGTCCAGATCCCTCTGGACAGCATCAGGTCACTCAGCAACACCATTCAGCTTGGTATCATATGCAAACTTGCTGAGGTTTTACTCAATCCCACTGTCTGTGACATGAATGGTGATATTAAACAGTTCTGGTCCCAGTACGGAGACCACTTGTCACTAATCTCCATCTGGACATTAAGCTGTTCACCACTACCCTCTGAATATATCCATCCAACCAATTCTTCATCCAACAAATAGTCTATCCATATCTCCAGTTCAGAGAGGATGATGTTGTAGGAGACTGTGTCAAAGGCCTTACAGTAGTCTAGACAGATGACAGATGACAGATGACATCTGTAGTTCTTCCCTTGTCCACTGATGTAGTCTCTCCACCACAGAAGGCCACTAGGTTGGTCAGGCAGGACTTGCCCTTGGTGAAACCATGATGGCTGTTTCGAATCACCTCCCTGTCCTCCATGTGCCTTAGCAGAGCTTCCAGGAGGATCTGTTCCATGATGTTCCCAGGCACAGAAGTACCCTTTTTTTTAAATGAGTGAAATGTTTCCCTTTTTCCAGTCCCCAGGCACTTCTGACTGCTATGACTTTTCAAATATCATGGAGCATAGCTTGGCAGCTACATCAGGCAATTCCCTTGGGACTCTGGGATGCATCTCATCAGGTCCCATAGACTTCTGTATGTTCAGGTTTCTCAGGTAGTCATGAAACCTGATCTTCTCTTACAGAGGGAGAGTCTTTAGTCCCCAGTCCCTGCCTTATGGTCCATCCACTCCAGAGGTGTGGGAAGAGAGGTGTGGTTTTTTTTTTTCTGGGGGCCGTTCCTGTTTCTGTCTCAGGGAGTGCAGAGCATGGTTCCAGGAAAGGTAACATTGAAAACTCTGTGTAAGATCTGGCTTACCCGAGTGTATAGTTTCCAAACATGAGCTATGTGTCTAAGGTGCTGCTACAGTCCATGGAGAAGGCAAGAGTAGTTCAGCTCACCCTAAAGCACACACCTGTGTCTGGATAGCTGAGTATCGCCAACTCCACAGACAGTACTGGCCATATTGATTGATAGATAGTGTGTTAAAAAGAGACTGCTTGCAAGAATTTGAAACTCTCTACTGTACTGGTTTTGTTACTTGGTTTATTATCATTTGTTTGGGAAAGGAAGATGTGGGGAACTGTATCTTTAGCAAGCCTTGACCTAGCCCAGCTGTAAACACATGCAGTATCTAGAAGCTCATTAGCTCTCATCAGAACAACATATCATGTTACAAAAAGACATAAACGTCCAGCTGAATCACACCCTAAAGCTTTCTCTGGAGAAATGCAATTGATGCTAGCATGGAGCCAAGATAACTAATTCAAAGCCCATGAAAGTACATCTGTGTTAGTAATTCAAAAGAGGTGAAAGAAAAATAAATCTCTAAATACCATACTTAAAATACCAGGCAAAGTTATGGCTTTCCATAAATATTTAATAAAAAATCATCAATAATAAATGTATCTGAATTTCTACTCACATCTGAATCTGTAAGGTTTTATTTTGGAAAATTAAATCTACTTACTCCATGAAGGTGGATTCCTCCCTGGCGATCAGTGGATGAACTTGGCAGACAGTGGTCACTGGTGCACACCAAGGCTTGGAATGCTCTCTGATGTGTGAACCCTCACACTCCTACAAGAAAGAAGAGTCTAAAATGCCAAAAAGCATATTAAAGAGCAACTCTAAGTCTTTTCTGGGGAATAGGCATGAAATTCCCACTGAAGTCAGAGTTGTGTGTATACTTGGTCTATCCAGATGCTGAATGTGGCCCAAGACTGTTGAGGTTTAACCAATGGCTGTAAAAGACCTTATGCAGAAAATGCAGCTCCTTAGACTTCTTCAAACTAGAGGCAGCTGCAATGCATTTAACCTGAAGGCTTGTCCTCAGAAATACAGCCATACGGTATTTCTTTGTTGGCTGCAATTTTCAAACTCCATCTCACATTTTCGTTGATATCCTGGATGTGCAAGTGTTTTAATATCTCTCTCAGGCTCTAAAGTCCAGGTTTAGGCAATTCTGGGATCTGATTTCTGAATGTGTAAGACTAATGTGATGGTCTTTATTCAGAAATGTTCTCTGTTTTCAAAATGACTCAGAGCGCATCAAGTAGTTGCATTTCAGAGTCCCAACTTTAAATACAAATAAGTATTTAGACTACAATGTTGCCAACTATTTGTATTAACAACTAACATTTATTTATGGAAGACAGAAAAGATGGTAAAAACATAAAACAAGGTAAAAGTCCCTTTGTTCCACCATAAGACATCCATCTTCTTTCTTCAAAATGGATTTTTGTTTTTATTTGTTTTGCTATTTAAGGAACAGTGGAAAAATAATTTCTCAGTTGATGCAAAGAGGAAATTATCACATTATATATTCCAGTTTATGAGGTACCCCAAGCTTTTTCTAGTTTATGCTAGTAACAGGCACAGCGAGAAACCTATGAGAGCTCTCAAATTGATAATGAGAGCTCTGTGACTGCCTTTGTGCTGGAAGATAATTACCTGCTCCCTTCCCCAACAACACTTGTGTAACAACCTGTAATGAACCATTCTCTACTTCTTTTTTTCAACATCCAGTTATTTTAAGATCTCTCTGATAAGTAACATTATTTTTAAAATGGTGTCAAAGGGTGACCCTCATTAATCGCCAATAGTCCTGATATGCCCAAAGACATACAAAGACATCCAAAGACCTTTTTCAACAGCTAGATAAAACAACTGCTGCCTTCTCTGATAGGCCCAAGTATCCTTAATCTAATGAGGGAAACGGCAAAAAACTCGTAATTGCTTCTGAATCACTCCTTTTCACATGAGCAGATAATTTGTGTTTGACACACAGACATTTGTATTCAGTGGTTTAAAAAAGAAACTGTTGTTTTTCATATTTCAGCCTGCTGCAATATTGATCTTACAGGTATTGGGAATTAGGATGCAAATATGCATTACTGAATATACATTTTGTGTTCCTTTGTATCAGGGTGTCTTGTGCTGCCACAGCTGCAGAATCCTTTCATTTGTCAGCTGAGCTAGATATATCATACCATGGATGTGCTCTTTCATTTTTCATCTTTACCAGTAATTTACCCTTTTACTGTCTGCAAAGAGGAGGAGCATGGTAGAACTGGACAGCCTATCCATAATGCAAACATACATTAAACAAGTTGTCCCCATGCACTGTGAAGGTAGGCCATCACCACTCTAGAGGATTTTGAGATGTAAACATTGACACATATTTTAACCTTAAATGTGTGTTTCAGTCATTGTCAAAAGCCTGATTGTGATCTAGGGCTAGAGTTAGGTGGTGTAGGGAAGACTCTTCAATTTCAGAAGAAATTGAAGCCACAAACTTCATTACAAGGGAAAATGATAAAATGGAAAGCAATTCAATATGTCATTGAATACAAAGTTGCTTACGTTAAACCTCAACCTTTGCTAGAGTTTCCTGGAAACCCTTCACAGACTGGATTCTGGAAATAGAACAAGATGTTCCCTGGCAATCTGGGTCTCAGAAGCCAGGTTTCGCACAGCTGCCGTGGCAAAACAAAGAGTAAGGCAAAACACAGGAATGACTGGTTTTCAGTTTTATCTCAAGTTGTGTCTTGAAACAGCCAGTAGGATTTCTGGATCTGCCACCCACAGTAAAAAACAAACGGAACAAGGGAAGCAGAGCCTGGTAGGTTCTAGCACCAATTCTCCCTGTTTCCATACTTGTTGCTGCAGCAGACTGGGACATTGTCTCACAGTTTCACCATCTCCTCCTGGTCTCACAAAAAGGGTCCATGTCCACCAGTGACCTATCTTCCCCAGTTCTTCTGAGAGCCAGGGTTCTTACAGTGCCCAAATACTTGGGCATTCAAATACAAGCAGACATCACTGAATCCTTGCTGTCTTCAGATTTAAGTGCATACACATGTAGTTACATTTCAACATTTGTCTCAGAGATACAGCACCAGTTCTTTAGCTATCTGAATGGCACTTGCCATCCCAGACTGCAATAAAAGCAGGCTGGTGTTATACACAGACAGACCTGTAGAGTCCTGGCACTAGTGGCACTGGTGATTTTCTAAATAGGAGAGCAGAGCCTAGAGGGATAAAAGTACGTAGATTTTGATTCTGAGAGATTTAATAGAAACAGACATGTCTGATGCAGAAAATTCAAAGGGTAAAAATTTGTTTTGAAATCCCAGCCCTATGGAAATCCACATTTTCCATTAACTTGAATAAAGTCTCAGTTTTGTGGCTGGAACTCAGCTCAGTTGCTTCTCTCCTTGGTTTACCAGAGATGTTTCCTCTTCAGAGATGTCCACACTTCCTATGATACAACTAGCAGTTTTACCCCTGGGGCAAGCCCAGGGTCTCTCTTTATCCTCATCCTACGTAACAACTGCTGGTTGCTGTCAAATACAGAGCACAGGATATGACAGCCCTTTTGTCTGAATGAAATGTTCCTATGTTCTTAGAAGACAGAAATGCTGCATGTTCTTTAACACACCATTAACTTACAGGAACAGTTATCTTGCATCAGCACAGATGGATCACCCTTGTCCAATTTATTTTAATCACACCACAAAGCCACAATCAATTTAATGGGCCTTCACTGGTACTCTGCTTATTGATGTTATCTTTTTAGAGCTGCAGACATCTCCTGTGGTTCTTGATGCTACATTATGCTGAGCTACTCTGATCTTTTCACAGAGGATAGTTTAGGAACTTGTCTTTCTGGACACATAGAATTGTAGAACACCATTAGTGGACCATTAGCTCTTGAGAATGACTTGGCCAATATAAATGGAAGTGACATCTGAGCTTAACTGTGCAGATTAATCTAAGTATGAAACATCAGCACACTTAGGTGAGAGCCAAGGATGGGAGCAGGCTAGCATCCAACAATTTAAACTCATACTGAGTGCTCATATAAGAACTTATAGTTTGAAAACGTGGGAACAGATGCGAATGTTTTAGAGGAGATGTTTTCTCCTCTAAACAGAATACACAGCACTAGAAGGAAACACATGGGGAACACAGTGCCAAAACCCTCAGCCATCACAGGCACCCACATCATCCAATCCTTTTCCTGCTCTGGTCCACCTAAAAAGTAATTAGCTCACTCCCATCATTCTTCCAGGAAGGCTGTTACAGGCCCTCGTTCCTAATTTCCAGCCTACATTTATTCATAGCACCTGGATACATGGGAATGAAAATGTCAGCACTAAGAGTTATGACTGCTAGCAGCTTGGAAACAAAAGGTCTTTTGCTTGTGTCTGGGGAGCCATTGGCAGATCTACATCACCATCTGCAAGCAAAACATCCCACATATGACATGGATGATAAAAAGTCAGTGACATATCTTGTGCCTGATCTCCAGAGACCTATGTGGAGACATATGCTGAAAAGTGCATGAGTTGAGGGATCTTGCTAGAAGCATTTTAAGTGCAGCTGAAACCCAGAGCATGTTTTATCAAAGAATTAATAAAGCAAACCACTTGCTCAGGGGCTGTCTCTCCTTCAGCTGTTTTGCATGAACAGAGACTCATTACCCAGGACAACAGTCAGACAATTCTCACTGCAGCAGGACTGAGAAATCAGGACTGCAGTAGGGGAAAAAGGCAGGAGGCTGCACCACTGAGTTCACCATGAACAGCTAAGAAGTGGCAATGCCAGCCTTGGTGCATCATTTCTCAGATTGCTGTTTTGGTCTTAGGCAAACATTAAGATCTTCCCAAAGGCTTGCTGCAGTCTAAAAAAAAAAGACTATACCTCTGGGCAAAAAGGAAGGTGCAGAGGGATTGCAGTTTTCTCGGCTAGGACTGGAAGGTTAGTTGTTACTCATTTGATCTGAATATTAATTCTCAGGAGGAGAAGTGAAAAGGGAAGACATATTTGCTCATGCAGTTCCTGCAAGTAGGCAGCTGTGCAGATGAGAATGCAAAAGTCAGGGAGAGCAAAGTATTCAGGCAAGAGGGACCCTGACCCGTGAAGGGACAGAAGTGAAGTATCCTTTGTACCTATATTAGTTATTATGTTATTTCTGGGCAAAATCAGAGAAAATGCCCTGAAACAGGGACCATAGCCCCAATTTCACCCCTTTGCAGTTCCCTAACCAGAATCTGGGTGAGGGATGGCTGCCTGCTTCTTTATGGCCTGAGCCTTTATGGTTCTGAGCAAGCCCAAGCCTCCAGACATGGGTGCCAAAAAACACTGAACCCATTCAAATGAATTTTAATCCCCAGTAGCGGGCCAGAGGAAGGGACCCTGTTGAGTTTTCAGTCTCCAAATCTCAAAACACAAGCTGGTTTTTCTTCTCTTTGTAAAAAGAGGGCTCCTAGGAAAAGGAAACCAGGGCTGAGCCTGGGAAAGAGGCAGAGTTACACTAGTCCTGGGACAAAGTCAAGGGCTCCACAGGGACATAGTGAGAGCACTGGAGTATGGCAAAGGATGCCCTGGGGGTGCATCCAACCCTCAAAGGCTGTTGAGTTTTCTACCCTTTCAGTAAGCCCAAGATAGTTTGTTCACTTCATTTACCCAAATGGCCCTAACTGTTCAATTTCCTGAAAAAACTAAAAGCTCAAACCAAGCGTTTACCTTCTGCTGCCACCTGATGTGATATAACGTGACATACAGTGCCAGCTGCAGCCACAGCTTATATCCTAAAATAACTTACTATAATATGTCATGACATGAAATAATAGGAAATGATGCATGACAAATTAATACCTAAAAAAGCAGTAGCATCTGGATGTACAAACCCTTCCTCAATAGTTCTCACAGCACACTTGTTGGAACAGTTTTCCATGTTGAACATTAAGAGACGCTGTACTTTGCAGTACACCAGACCATGGCAGATCCCTTAGCTTTGCTCCACAAACCTGTGGCTTCTGGAACTTTTACTTTTTAACTTTGTGGGATACACTATGAACCTTTCACCAAGCATTTTCACAGTTCAACACATGTGGTAGACAGCACCAACATGCCAGCTTTGATTTTGGTTCAGACATTTCAAAGACCAACAGGTTCAGAGGTTCTGCTTGATTCAGGGAGTTAACGTGAAGACTTGCCCCTGCATCTCTTAGCCCAAGGCATGTTTAAGAGGCACTGGAAGTCTCTGTACAATAAGGCCAAGTTCTGCTTTGCTTTCTTTTTTTCAGTCTGTGTAGACTTGGGTACTTTTTTAGAGACAGAGTGCTTTAAAGGGTATATAATAAAAGTGAAGGATCTTTCATGACACCGACATTTTTCCATTTCACACATTTCACCTGAGTCAGCTGGACAGCACAGAAGGGTCCAAGGAGCATAGAATTATGCTTACCATACAATGAAATGAGCTGCTATAAGATTTTGGGAGGAAGACAAAGTGCTTTATGTGTACACCAAAGCCAATAAACAATTCCAAAACCAATTGCTTTTTCAGACAAAAAAAAGTTCTTTGTACAATTGCAGAAGTGAACCCACTGTTTCAACTTTAAGGAATCAACTGCACTCAATCAACTGTCACTACAGTAATGATGTGACATGTGTTGCAGCAATCAGTCTGTGGTCTTAGGTCATTTACTTTGGTTTAGCTCAAATGAACAAGATGGAGTTTTTCTAGCTGAACCACCCTACACTGGTTGCTTAAACTTATGAGGTCAAAACTGCATTATTCATTCCAAGCTGTTTTAAGAAAGAAGCATTTTAAAATTAGCTTTTTAATATAAATATGTTTAACATACATATATTCTATTGAAAAAATATGAAAAATAAAACTGTTTCTGCAGATGCAAATAGCATCATTGTGGAAATTTATTCTTCAGTCTTTTTTTCCATTTTGTGTTCAGATGATGTAGAGTCACATACCTCTGTCATCAGAGGGCTTTGAAACTTTGCTGTCAGTAATCACATTGGTTGCCAAGAAGGATTGCATACAGGCTTTAGAGTCACGTTTATTTCCCACAAGACTTTTAATCTCCTTAATAAGAATTTGAATCTCTCTGATATTTAGAGAACTGGAGAAGTCAGTTAACTTGGACTGCATTCACTTTTACGGGTTAACTTTTTCGTAGCGATTATTTCCTAGCATTACTTTGTAGAATCACAGGTATTATTCACACTGGCATTACTAATATTATGTTCTTAAATCTCTCTCCTACGTCTGGTAGATTTGTATGAGAACCTTACATCCAGAAGTGACATCTGCCCGAGTTACATGTCTGAGCACTTAGGGCAATGAAGATTCCCATGTGCTCTGAAACACCAGTCTCCAAGTCAGTCCTGCTAAGACACACTGTGACTGACTTTAAAGGACATACATACACAAACATATACATATATACACATAGTAAGTTAGCCTTAAAGAGGAAGGAGAAAAAGGAACTACTGTTTCATTCCACAGAACATAAAAGGTTTTGTGGCAAACAGATCATAAATACCTTCACCCTCTAAGCATTTTTCTGTAAATAAAAGCCTTGCTGAAAATAGGAAAACCATGGAATCTGACTAATCCTTTTAAGGAATTTTGCTCTCAATTTTGGGAACAGGACTACAGATTCTGGATCTTTTCCTATAGCTGAGTCTATAAAAGTGAGAATAAGACAAAAGTCACTGACAATCAAACATAATAAAGGAGTTATTACAGAAATACAGGCTTTCTATAAAAGTGCTCTATCTACTGTTCATTACATGACACTCAAACAAGCTTCATCCACCAAAGGTCAGGCCAAAATACTAAGAAATAAAATGCTATCTAGGTCAGCTGCAGAATTACAAAAACAAGTCAGGAATTGGTGGCTTTGTTGAGTACTTCAGAAAAATACTACCAGCCGACGTATTGAACTTTCTACTTCATACCTTCAAGGATAACAAATAGCCTGTCACGTTAGCTCCTGCAATGTAATTAGCATTAATAGCTACATAAAGTAAGCAATTACTTTCAAAGCACGATGGATGCAAGTATAGTTTCTTACAATAAAATCTGAGAGTTCCTATCAAAAACCACAGCAATTCATCTTGAATGACTCATGTAATATTACTTCTACTCTTCAACCAGTATAGGATGCCAATTCAACCCCAACAATGCCTTTGCTTTCACAAAAATAAAGCCCTCAGAGGTAATTTTCCAAGACAAATATTCTTAATCCTCCTCATAACGTGAAGCACAATGTCAATACAATCACACAAAAAGTTTTAAATGTATGGATTTAATTCATATTGTGTGGAAAACTTTGGTCTTTGCACATTTCCCTTCATAAATATGCGTGTTTGTGACAACCTTGGGAAATCAACTTTCCTTTGGGAATTATAGTTGACTTCTGGTACACATGTCTTGGCAGAGATGCTAAATAAGGGTTTAAAATCATACAACAATTCAGCAAAAGTATAACCTTTCTTTTTCATTACAAATTCAGAAACATTAGCATTGCATTTTCCCATGGTTTCAAGCTTGGCTCTTAAAACAAAAAAAAAAAAAATTGACTGTACTGCATCCAAAAGTAATCAGCTTTTAACAACATGAAAGAGATACCAATAATAAAGCTGAAAGAGAGAACAGAATATTTTTTGCAATATTCAGAAATACTTTTTTGAAGTAATAAGATCTGTAATGTACATGGGTATACCCAGCCCAAAGTATCCAGACCCACTGGAATAAATAATTTCACTTATTAGCAAATAATAGCAAAATAGCAAAAACTCTATCTGTAGTATGTACACACAATGTTGGGAAATGTTCTTGTTACAGTTTCATTTTAAAAGGATCAGTTAGAAGAAAAGAATAGTGAAATACCGATACTATCAAACATTAATCTGTTGTGAAGTTTAAGCAACCAGTAGATGGAAACTATGTTAGAAGATAGAAGTGATTAACTGGAATAGGAAATTTATCCTTCTAGTAGGATAACAATTCTCTATGGGCAGCCATGGGTCACTTAATATATTCTTTAGATATTTATTCTGTGGGTTCTTTGAGTTCAAATACTCAGACCCTCAGAAGACCTCAAGTTGTATGGGTTTCCACAATGAATTACAAACAGAAGAAGACACAGAAACATCTGCAAATAACCTACAATAGAAATAAAATGTAGGAACATCTATTTTTCCATGGAGTGAATACCTGGTATCTCAACAAAACTGGAAGAGCAGCAGTAGCTTAAGACAGTGCCCATATTCTGTTTGCTGTTTCCTCTAGCTGATAGATATTGAACCTATATGGACCAGAGGGTGCCAGGAGATTAACAGATTTTATTCCTTTCTGTAATTTAACTTAGAAGTTTACGTATTTGTCTCCTTTTTTTCAATTATTTTTCATACTATTTAAAATTAGTTATTTCTATAATTAGTATATAATTAACCTAGAACATTCCACATAATCATATGAAGTGCAAAGTGCTTTGGAATAAACTTACTAAATGTGCTTATAAAACTCTATCTAACACATTCAAAAAAAAAAAAAAGGTAAACATACTGTAATCTTTCTGACAATAATCCTTTTATTGCCCAGTCTCCTTGTGTTTGAATAACCAAAGACAAGATTTTGAACAGCCTGTAACACACAAAATGTTACAATATACTAGAAGAATCAAAAGAGAGAAAATTTAATCTTTTTACCACTGTGGAAAAACCCACTGATTCTCTCAAGGAGGCTTGTCAAGGAAAGAATAAGCAATGAACAGAGGATCCCTATTGCACTTGATGCCAATAGGATAACAGCAAGAATCAATTTTGTCCGTATTTGCAAATATTCACTGGTGTTGTTCGCCCATAATTTGTCTTTCTCTCAAAGCATGCTGTCCAAGTCACTACAATTCTCCCTCCTGCAAAAGCATACACCCATGAGTGACTATGCCAACACAAGAGATTTCATGGGCCAATATGCTCTGAAAATGAGATGGGGTTTATTATGTTGGAATCTATATAAAAAATTGATTGAAATTTGAATTTTGAATTTCTATATATTCTGAACTCTATGATTTCTATAATTTTTAGTGTCTCAGACTATATTCTTTTGGGGGGGGGGCTTATATGTCTCTCTGTAATGTACATCTTATTCACAATTGCAGAGTGTTGAGGACACGTTTAGTAATATTTTAGTAATATTCCCATCTAAGCCCATGGCCACACCACATACCACAAGGGGTAATGACTTCAAGTTGCACCAGGGGAGGTTCAGGTTAGACATTAGGAAATATTTCTTTACTGAAAGGGTTGTTAGGCATTGGAATGGACTGCGCAGGGAGGTGGTTGAGGCACCATCCCTGGAGGTATTCAAGAGACGAGTTGACATGAATGACATGGTGCTCGGGGATATGGATTCGTGTTGGTTGGTGTTTTGTGTGGTATGAATGTGGTGGTGGTGTGCTTTTGGTGTGGTTTTTTTGTTTGTTTGGTTGGTTTTTATTGGTTGGACTAGATGATCTTAAAAGGTCCCTTCCAACCTAGGTGATTCTGTGATTCTGTGATTCTGTGATTCTGTATGTAAGTCACTAAATCCACCTGAGGTCATTTTCTACATCCATTTTTCCCATCTTACCTTCATTCAGTCTAACGTCTTGCTCCATCTTTTGCTCCATTCATTTATTCAAATGAATACCAAAATATGGAACAATTTCTTTAAGTTTTAGAAGTATTGCAAGTTTTTACGTTCAGCTTCATTATATATTTTTTGTGACTTTGAACAGACTAAAGCAAGCAACAGAAACTGATGAGAACTTTAGATCTGACAAAAGTATAGCTCAGTTGCCAGTAACAGCCAACTTTTGCACCCACTTCTCAAGTTATTTTCTACAACAAAACTAGGAAATTTTTTCATTTCTGGCTGAATGGCAATCTTGGGGAGAAATAAATAAGAAAAAAAAATAAAGGCAAAATGTTTTGAGATTTTTTTTTCTCTCAAATGAGACAGATCATTCATCCAAGAAGCTGTATCTCCTGTGGAGATACAGGCAGTCCAGGAATCTTGCACCGTAGACTGGGGAGCCTTGAAGTCCAAAGAGCTCTACAAGTTTTCAAAGATGCCAGAGTCAGAAACTCTCAGCCTAGAGCTCGCATGGTACCACAAGAATGGCAGTTTTTCAGCTGGATATCTGCAATTACTGAAACACCCCCTTAAAATCCAAATCATTAATGCTTCTTGAGCTGCTGGGAAACCAAGGAGAAATGTTGAGCACTGACCATTCTTCAGTGGTAGTTCAGTGAAATTACTCCAGCACTGCAAAAGAAGTCATCTTGTACAATTAATGCACGTAGCGTTCCCATAATTAGTAAAAGATATATGCAATCCACCTGCCAAAGCCGCCAGCAATCCAGACAAGAAGCAGCCCCAGAGCAGTAGTTTCTCCTGTGCTCTCAACTGCTGCAATTCTGGGACATTAAAATGAAAAGGCAAGATGAGATCTACTGTCTCAGTGACAGCCAACCTGTAAGTTAAAATGAATTTAATATTTGTGAATTTTGGGTTGCCAAATTTCCAAAATCAAATTTCTGTTTGATACAGCCATTCCTGTAAGGTATTAATTTGGATCCAAACCTCTGACAATCAACATGACAAATCCCTCCCTTGAAACCTTTCAGTCTGCACTTCCTGGTCTATAGATTGCACATTAAGCATAGCATAGGCACTCAGTTAAAAAAAAAAAAAAGCTGCAATACCTTGAAAAGGCTTTGGCAGTTGAAAAGGTCTCATCATGCCTCTTACAGCAAAGCTCCTGTTTAGCAGGTAGTGATGCTTTAAAACTTTCCCTTTTGGCAATCTTTAGAGAAATCCATTTGAATTCTGGACTTCTAAAGCATTTTTTCTACACATGAATCTGCCTAGCTCAATGAAATCTTTAGCTACTTGCTTTTTTCTATATTAAACCTGGGTAAAAACGTTTAGAGAGTGAGCCAACTGCATAATAATGCACATGGGTATTTTCAGACAAAGTGTCATGGCACCTTTATACCACTGTATCTTAGTGGACAGTAGAGGCATTAACTCAATGGTGGGAACACAGAGACTCAACACTGTTAGTAAAATGACAGTGCTACTAGCATTTTCTCATTTGCTCACATATCACAGACATTATCCGTTACTGACTTGATTCGTCACTGAACTGGTCCAATAACAAATTGTTGTGAGACTTCAGTGCCTTTCATGGTAAGCCATTCTAATACCAATTTCCTAAGACGGGCAGCAGACTTGGGTAGTGTCCTACATATTCTACTGCAACAGCCATCCAAGGTACTTGCATCAGTTGGAAATAGTAACATGGATTTAGAGGGACCAGAGTTCATTAAGAGTTTTTAAAAAGTCATATTATGGAGAGAACAAGCCACATAATGCTTTAACCCAATACTTAGTCTGGTATGCTATAAACTGTCATCATTAGCAGAGATAGCACAAAGCACAAGACTGGGGGCTTTGATCCAGATCTCAACTTGAAGTCAAATTTGAAAACAATGGGATTTGTGGTTAGACAGTGTTGAAATGATCTGACTGTTCCAGAGCTTCTCACTTGAAAACATGGAGGTGTCTTGAGAGTTCCTAGAGTGGAGGCCTTCTGCCATCTTACATATTAGGAAAACAGAAAGAGCTGCTATTCCTCCTGAGATTTTTGTCAAAAGAACACAGAAAGACCAACTCATGTAATTTCCAGAGCATCTAAAACCATATGCTTTAGAACCACGTCTTCCTTTCCCCAGACATTATCCCTTCTTTTTACACAGAAATGTTGTCAAAGTAGATTCTAAAACTTATATACCTGAATATACACTTGTGCATATATAAGATTATTGGTTTGTGGTGGAGTGTTGTATGGGGGGTTGTAGATGTGGGGTTCAGTTGGTAGGTGCATTTTTGTGTGGTTTTTCTGGTTTTTGTGGAGGTTTATTGTTTTGTTTTGTTTTGTTTTGTTTTGGGTTGTGGGTGTGGTTTTGTGTTTGTTTAGGTGGGGGTTTTTGTGGGGTTTTTTTGGTTTTATTTTAATGTGGTTGGACTTGATGATCTCAAAGGTCCCTTCCAACCACTAAGATTCTGTGATGCTGTGATTCTGTGATTTAATCCTGATGGTTTTGATGGGAATGTTTTCTGTCATCAACTATAGGTATCTAGCACCATTTTAGATACCCTGGAGTATGCCATATGTCCTCCAGCTGCTTCTCCAGACAAAGATCTCCCACATGTCCTATGCTACACCCACCAGCCTTTTTGAATGTCTCATACATGCTGGACCATCTCAAATAGTCCTAGGCACCCACATAAAGGCATCTGATTTGCTTCATAGATGTCTGATATGATAAGTGCCTCCAAGCGATTTTCAGCAAATGTTACATTTATTGTACACAAGTTGTGTACAGTACAGCTTTGCTGCAAGGATGAACATGCTGCATTCGTGCTGTCTGGTTGACATGTGAGTCCCATGGTCCCTGAAGACTTATTTCTTGCACATCATTAGCCATAGCTCAGCCATACAGATTTCTATTTAGAAAACTCATGAACAGAAGCACAGAGTCTTAGTACGTGGGAATAAATCTACAGAGATGACTAAAATTATCCTTTATATACAGCCAATGACAAAAGATTACAAAGAAAATGACTGTTTGTCACATGACTTTCACAGCAATTCATTCTCCTAGTCAACAATGAGATTGTTTTTAGAGAGACCACTTGTCAAAATATATATTAAAAAAAATGTAACTGGAATAAAATCAATGAATATGTCAGTTAAAAAAATCTGATGGGGAAAAACATGTAAATTAATTTGAATCTTTTCCTTTTCCCATTAGTTTTTGATGTTAGAGCATATTGTTTCAAATATGATTAAAACCAAGTTTGCTTTCTGTTGATTCACTTTGCTTAGCTATACAAAAATGCAAACTAGCAATCTATTATGTTACAATTATACAACATATTTTACATTATAATATCTTGATGTTATCTGAATGAAACTATTAAATGGTTCTGAATCATTTTCCTCATTCTGTGGGAAGCCGATAAGTGGGGTTTTTGTTGTTTGACTGTGAATTAAGACAAACTTGAGAGCGTAAAGCTTTTCCACAAACTAAAATTATCATTTGAGGAGAGGAGAGGAATATTCTTCAACTGCATTTTGTCAAGTAAAAATATGCAAGTTTAGACACACAGTAAGTATGAATTATGGTATTTCCATTCAACTGAAATATTTACTCATGCAACACAGGTGATCCAAAACTGTGAGTAAACTATCACTTCTGTTTACATCCTTTCACTTACATGGCTGGAGAGCAGCTGCTTACATGTGCATACACATTTCCTAGTTATATTAATTTATAAAATTGCTTATAAGGTTTTCAAATCCTTTATTATAAATATCTCTTTCTACAAGTTTTGTTCTTCATTCCATGCAAGTATACAACATTATTAAACCTATAGAAGCTTTGAGGTAAAAGCAACTGCCTTGGGTTTAGACATCTTTTACCCTTAGACATTTTGGGCCTCTTTCTTCTGTCCAAAAAAGCAGCATCATAGGTCTGTGGAAATGTACGGTCCCAGTCCAATTGGTCTGTGAGTAAACAACATCATTCTGTTAATTTCAGAAGATCCTGAGAGTCTTAAATTTCATTGTTTATGCAGAATAGTAGCTGGGATAAACTCAGTGTTGTTCTTATGTGATGTATAATTAGACTGAAAACTGTGAAATAATCAACTTGGCTTTAAAAATATTTAAGTTTTTCAAAATGAAAACAATCACGACAATAGCATAAAATATATCCTGCTAATACATATTTAGAAGCAATGTTATTCAATACTGATATGCATTTCTTGGCTGTAGAAGATTAGGGCCTTCTCTCAAAAGCTATTGTGAGTGTAACTCCCTTTGTACAGAGAGAGAAAAGGCCTTTCTCTTACAAAATAATCCTAAAAGGAAAAGAAGGAAGGGATACATGAGAAGCCAGGATATCACCCACATATCTATCCATACATAAATGGAGAAACACCCCCAGCTCTCACTATTTAGACGCAGCCTGGCTGCTCAAAAGATAAATAAATAAATATAACCTCTAAGCTACCATGGGGAGTAAATTGCTCAGATGTGTTAAAAATAGCCTCCTGAATTCTCTCCTTTCAAAGCAGGTTTATTTATATAAGGATGTGAGACACAAGCATGCAATGAAACACAATCTAGATAATCCATTTATTTGTTTAGGTGATTATTTGAACAGCCTAAATGTATGATCCTAATATAAGGATCTTCCTAAAAGGACTGTTTCCAAGTGATCAGTGGATAAAAGGACACCTACTGTTACAGCACCCTTTAAGAAGGTTAGAGAGCCCTTAACCCTGGCGGGAAAATCAAGTATTGGAGACATCCCTGAAAGTAAAGGTGACCTGTGTAAAAAGAAATTATACTTTATATAATTCTTTCCTTACCTCTTCTTCATGAAACAAGGTGCCCCATGTGATATGATATCTCTAAATTACAGGAGTAGAGAATAAAATCTGATAATAAAATTAACATAACTGAATTCTGGCTCCCCTCCCATACATTCCACCTAACTTACAAATAGTAATTAATGATGAAAATTAGGTACACACTCACTTTCTCTGAGATGAGAGGTAATGTGTTTGCTGACTAACACTGCACAGTTAGAGGCATTAGAAGATCATGTCACTGACTGTCAGTGAACTTGAGTCTAGAATTCTCTATATAAAAATTTTCATAAGGATTTCTATTCATCTGAGGTCTCAACAATAAAACTATCAGCTGAATACTTTAAAGTCTGATTTCAAACTGAAATACTGAAATGCATACCAGCACTGTCAATATATTCATTCAGCATTAATAACAGTTTTGGTGATTTATGGCTCTGCTGATAAAGTAAAGCAAATACACACTCCTCCTGATAAGAATACAGAAATATCAAGATGTGATTTTGTAAACAGTTTCTTTTTAAAGAGAGTTTGTACCTAGAGCTGGTAAACAGTATCTGTATCAAAAGCACCAAAAAGAAATATAAAGAAAAATTTTTAAATGAGAAGAAAACTCAGAAGAGTTTTTTAAGTATGCTTAATATGAGTGTGAAGGTATTGAAAAGATAAACACCTATCCCCAGTTCTCCTATGCAAAATAGGTATTTCATTTTCACAGAAGTAAAGACAGCCTTTCCTTCTCTCTTTTCTTTCTTTCCTTTCTTTTCCTCCTCTTCTCTCCTTTTCTCTCCTCCTCTCCAATATTCTGAACTCCTGGATTCAAGAAACATTTCAGTATATGCTTCAATGCACCCATATCTGAGGACAATACCTTAAGAACATTAGCTCAAGCTAACATCTGCAGCTGTGCTCTGGTTGCAGCTTCTTAAGACAGGAAGCCAGTACACACACACAACTGAGATTCCAGGGGCCAACTATTTCTTTGTCAGAGATAATCTAATTGGTAAATATCTAATTAACAGAACACTTGTTGTGGTAAACACCTAATTAACAGATTAGTTGTTGTCAATCCATACCTAGAGCAGTTGCTTCTATTGCAGACCTCAAGAAGGGCTCATACCCCAGAAAGCATGTTCATCTCTGACAACTAGCCAAGTACAGCATCCTTTCTCTACCGAGAGCCTTTGCCTTACTTGTATCCTTACATCATCACAGCTACAGCTAAATGCAGCAAACATTTGCTAGGAAATCATGAATACACACTTTGCAGAGCAACAAATCCAAAGAATTGGGGGTGTGTCTACAATGTCACCTAGGTGGTCTGTGCATGCACAGTGAGCCTATGCTTTCAGGACATGGGGATTTATGCTCCAACAGCTCACACATTATGCCCAGAAGCTGTCTGATGTTTTCTGCAAGTTTTAGCTTTGCTGCTCTTGCAGGGCACAGTCACCCAGCACGTGTGCTAAGGATGTCCCTGGAGCTACCAGATATATGCCAGTCTGGAAAATATATGAATTCCTCCAAATTCTTGCCAGATAAAAGAAGGACAGGCCTTCAGTGCTCAAAAGTTTAGCATCAAATCTGAGGCTATCCATTAGCTATGAGTTTTCAATGGGTGTTGAAAGAGAAAGAAACAAACACAAGTGTCTTCAGATCATCCAGCTAGCCCTAGAGAGCCAAGGAGATGACCACCTCCTCCAGGCTGGATGGGATCATACTGAAGGAGGACACAGGGACAGGGTAAAGTAAAACAGACCTCACCATGCATACCCATATCTGGGTCCATACTACAGTGAGCTCAGCCTACATACTACCCAGCCTTACTTCACTAACTACAGTAGCCCTTCTAGAAAACAGAGATACCCTACCGTGTTCACAGCCATTTACAGATAGAGCCAGGAGCAATGCAGACACTTGCAGACACTGAACAGTCTGTTACCTCTAGTCAGGTTAAAACAACTGCCCTGGTTCCTCTAGAGAAGAGGATTGTAGTACTGGGCCAGTAAGGTAATGCACATCATGAACTGCTGGCAGAGGATGAACTCTGCTGTCCAAAAGTTTTTCACTTTTCCAGTCACAACCCACACGGTAGAAACAAGAACCAGAGGCAAGAGGCTATCAGCTGGTCCCCACGGAAAGACAAGATGCCCATTCACAGGGTAGTGGCAGGCTGAAGGCAGGAGGCAGACATCTAAGCCACAGGCCTTGCAGCAGCCCACTATTTGTTTTGCAAATGTATTTTATCCCTACTTAACCCCTCTTCAGCTCCATTTCCCCATGGGTACTCAACAAGTCAGTGTCTGAGCTGGAAAATTAATTTCTTGCTGGCTCCAGTCTTTGCCAGGAACATGGGTGCTACTTCATATCTCCCTGTAGATGCTCTTCATGCCTAGCAAGAACAAACTGAATTTTTCTGACAGCAGATTAATTATAGGGGACTCCAAGTAATAGAAAAGGCAAGTGCAAAGCGCCCCACTTCAAGTTCTAAGGCAAAATTATAATCCATGTTCACCTGCATTTTCTTTTCACTGCCATCAGTACCAGTTTATTCCTACTGTCTCTTCAGCTAAAGAAGTGAGAGTTCAAGCTGATTTTACTCACCCACCCCAGGAAACACATTCCTGACAGCAGCATTCAGCTAAACCATGTTAAAAACATAAAAAATCAGCAGGGCTTCTTCCTACACTACTAGGACAGAGTTGATTCAGCTTCTTCCTTTCCTCTAGTGACTCTGATGCCCTTTTCAGCAAGCATCGTTATGCAGTAGAAGCACTTGTCTGAAAGGCTCTGATAGAACATGGGCATTTAGGCTGTGTCCTGCAAGGAAGAGCCCCATACTGTTTTCACAATTTCCATAGGAATTTCTGAGTGTTACATTTGGAGTAAACTTTGTCTCAAAATATCAATCTTGTAGGAACCATGGATGGTGAATCCAAAGCAGACAGTACTCTGATTTGATCTGCACAAAGTTCAGACCAAGGGTGAAGGAAATGAACCTTCTACACAGGGAGAAAATACAACATCATCTTCTGGATGGCAGCATTACAGCACTCTGCTAGCACACACCAGAGCTGCAAAGAGAGATTTACTATAGGCAAAATTAAACTGCTTGTCTAGTCTGAGAGAAATTCAAACAATGAACAAAAGGGTGAACACTGAAAATGAATTTATATCTGGTGAAATGCTGCTAAATTTACTATTTAAAACATTTTCCTCTACAATACAACCTCCCTACAAAGTGGTCAAAGACTGCGATAATCTCACTTAAGATCTCACTTCAGATAACACTAGTTACACTATGGGCCCTTCATCGTCTGTTTTAGATATTTCCTTTTGGAATAGGAGAATTGCCCGCTTTTCTCCCTTGACCATAGCAGGAGATTAGACAGCGAACACCAGTGGAGAGGACTATGGTCAGCTGAATCCCCCTCAGGCTGTCGAGGGATGATTTTTAACCAGGCACTACCTTTTCAACCAAACCAAACACCGTTTTCCCCTCTGTAATTAACAGGAATCAGACTTCAGCTAACTGAGTTAATCAGTTCTCTTTCTCCTATTTGCCATGGTGAAGAAAGGGGTAACAGATTTCCAAGTCTGCAGTAGAACCAGGGCAAGGAGGGATTTTTCCCAGTGTTTATGCTGCAGGTACCATGATGTTTCAGCTCGAGCAGAGGAAGGACACATGCATCTGGGAAAAATGATAGCAAAAATGGAGTTGTCCCAGAAAAAGGTGAAGATAAAACTGTCAACAGATTTATTAACTGTATTAACTTTTTTTTTTATCTAAAACATATGCTTGAGCTAAATATTCAAGTGCCTTTGATGGGCAAACAGGCAAAATCAGATCAAATGAAAAAGTGTACACTGCAAATGTCCAAGACCTAGTGGATGAATCCCATTTGCTGTAACTTTCACCTGTAGAGAAGCCAACTTTGGTTAGGAAATAGGAAGTCCATCCTAGCTGTCCCCACGTAGGGAACTCAAATCTGATGTGATAACAAACAGCATCAAAAGCGGACAGGATCATTTAGGACTGTGTCTGAGCAGCTTGGCAGGGGCAAAGCGGCTGTTTTCTGTGTGATGAGGGAAAAGACCCCTGTGGCCCATGGCTTTCAGTGATATCCATTTTATTACCCAGCAAAGTTCAGAAAACCAGAGGGAATTCAGAGAAACAGAACAAAAAGGGCTAGAGCTCTGGAGGGAAGAAAGAGTAATGAAAGTAAAGAAGCAGCAAGTATATGTTACATATGGCGATGTGATTTTGGGGATATCTTGAGGAGTGGAAATTTGGGGGTTTTTTTTAATGGGTGTTTACTGAGATGAGATCAAACCAGATTTTTACATTAAAGTGCATGTAAAACCAAGAGAAAAATGAAGAAGACATAACTGTTTAAAGAGGGGGCATAGAGAAAGTGGCAAAAAATCCAAGAGAAATATGAGGAGAAATTTGCCTAAAGACAACATCTACTAGGCTGTTTCTCAAAATGGAGAGAAGTCCCTCCACTTGGGCTTATTAAATAACAATGAAATAGATAATTTTACAAAACCAAAACCCTCATGCTGGGAAATATATTTATACATTGATATTTTTTCCAACTTCAGCATATATTTTATATGTAGCTTAGTCTTTTGCAAACTGCCTTTTCAAAAAAAAGTCAACTAGAATATTTTCATTGAATGCAAAAGGCTTTAGAGTAACTCAGAATGTAAAGGCGTATCATCCAGCCTGTGTGTCTATAGGCTAAAATAAAGTGGTCTGTTTTTAAAATGTACAGAATGCCTGCATTTTCCACCAGCTTCAGTGGGCACAATACAAAAGACAGAAGAAAGATGAAATGAAAAATCATCTTATGGGTGTATTTCCCATGTCATTTAAGGCAGTGGGTGCTGTTTTCTCCTCGTTTGCTGAATTTTGGCAGCTATACCAATGGTGCCCACACTAACTGGGACAACTGCAAATTGAGGTGCCTTAGAAATCACTGCTGTGACAGCTGCCAGGCCTGTGTCCAGCAGCAGGGACTGCAGGAGGGTGAGATGTACACAAGCATCATCCCACGGTTACCCTACACAAAAAATCTGTGCCGGGGTGCCAGCAGCTCACAAGAAGATGCCCAGCCTCTTGCAGGGTTTAGCAGGGACAGAGTGGTGTAGGCAGGCATCTGCCTGAACTTCGGCAGAAACCTGCCTTTGGTGGGTGGTCTGGGTCAGCTTATAGGTTGTTTGAAAAACTTCACTGAACACCTGTTTGTAAATTATGAATGGACTGAAAGGGCCAGAAAAAATGAGGTGACTCTCACCTGTTCAGGCCCTCCATGACTTTTCTGTACCAAGAAAAGGAACCCATGAGCCTGGGAAACAGGACAGAGAAGCCAAGTGGGGGTGAGTAATGGCAGACGACGAAGGGCTGAGAAACTAAGAAGAATTTCAGCCTGATGTTTAATTTTGGCAAACTAGTGAAAGTAGAGGTGAAATGGATCCATCTCCTGTGCATGCACCAGTAACAGTCTTGTTACTGTCTACTGGAGTCCTGGTTTAGACACCTCACTTCACCTTGCAGGTTTGGTTACCAACCCTGAGACACAGCTGTCCTGACCCCAAGTTTAACTACCTTCTGGGGTCAAATGGGGTTGCCACAGCTTGATGAACCTGAGTTCAGATGCTTTCACAGTTTATATCAGCTCTCTATCCTAAGGGTATTCTTCATCAGAGCATCTCATTTTCTATAAACTGTTCTTTTAAATGCTTGAGTAATCACTCAAAATCGGTCAGATGATGACCATTCATGCACAACAGCTACGCCAAAAGTCTGGGAAACAGAACATTCATTCTCTGGCATCTTTACAGAGATAAAGGGACATGGGATTTTTCACAGCAAGGATGGGCTCTTTTATTTCCTAATCAAAGGTGGACTATCTACAGGTGAAAGTTACAGCAGGTGGGATTCATCCAACAGAATTTGGACATTTGCAGTGTACACTTTTAAGCTGACCCAGTTTTGCCTTTTTCTTCCATTGATTATAAAAGGCACCTAAATATTTAGTGTACATTTTAAATACCAAAGGTTAATACAATCTCCAAAAATCACAGCCCAAAATTTTACAGCTAATCAGGATTCATAAACAACTTTAACATATAACTGCTGGTAATGGTCACAGACCTGCTTCCCACTTTCCAGGCACCCTTTTTCTCCTGGAAACCTAAAGGAGTCTATCCCCCATCAGTTCTGGCCCCACACCAGCAATTCTCAGTGAATTATCAAAACAAGCATTTATCCCTTAACAGCCGCTCAGTGAAAACTAGGCTCAAGTTGCACTGTTTGAATGCTGAGACACTGAATTAAAAGTGAAATTGTGGGAATAAATCAGTTGTGACCATTGACTGGGAGGATTAGATCCCCAGAGTCTGAGTACAGAATTTATGCATCAGGAAACTGGTACCCTGATGAGGTAAGGAAGGACTTCTGGGTTGCTTATGGCTGCTTTCTTCTCTTGAGCAGAAACTCAGTGAGATTTCTTCATCCTCCTACTCTTTGTTTAATGATCATAGTTTCTAGCTATAACATGGTAATTTTTTCTCCTTTAGGCTTCATCTGACAAGTGGAAGTGCATCCTGTTTCTTCTTATCTCATTTGGAGACTGCTTTGCTGATTTTACTGGAGTATTTTGAGGATCAGTGAAGCCTATATGGATTTGGCTTGCTGGGTGGGCAGGATCTGGAGGAGGATTTTCAGGACATGTATGTTTTTTCAGTTCCTTTGTCTGGCAGGTTGCACACCTGGGTTCTTCACTGGGTGCAAACCCTGAGAAGGGCAAGAACCTGCAAGTGGACATTTTCAAGGAGTTAAAACATGCATAGACACATTACCAAGATGATTGAAAATTAAAATACCCCAGGGTAAGGTACTAGGACAACCATCAGAGTGAATATAGCTCTGAGGAGCAGCAAAGATGCTCTCCAAGGAGGAATCAGAATAAAACAGTTCAGCATGAAAAGTAGTCACAAAGGCGTCCCTGATCACGACAGCCATTGCACAGGAGAAGGATCAAATCTGTGTTGTAACTGAAGTAAAACCTGCAGTGGGAGTTCAGAAGTTTCTCAGCATCAGGGAATCGTCCCCAAGGAGAAATTTTGCATAAACAGCCATTGTAGAGGAGTTGGAGATGCTGCCCAAGACAAATTCACCTGAGAGATGTATAAATATTTGAAATAGAAGAAGAGTTTAACATAAGAGCTGACTCAGCCATAAAGGAATACTCCAGCTCCAGTTCAGGCAGCAAGAGAGGCTGTAGCTCTGGTGAAATGAAAACAAAAGTCCACACAAAAGATGCACTGGATGACCTGTGAGAGACAAAAAGCCATCCAAAACCCATCCTTGCTAAACCACAAATCACTTCTTTATAAACTGCATGTCTTGTATGCAGTATGTTTTCTTTTTCTCAGGACACATTTAAATACTGTCTGTCCTGTTCTAGAGTAAGGGGTTAATATCACTCAAGTCCTTATGAAGCCTAGTCCCTGTTCCTATTGCAAGGAATTAAATTTAATTAAAGAAGTTTGATTAATCAACAAGTAATTGCACCTGCAGTCTTCCCCTTGATAGGCATTCTTTATTGAGATTCAAGCTATCAATCAGAACCTCTGCCAGCACCCAGTTTTTAAAACCTGATACAGGTTTTCCTGACTGGAGTGGTCCACAGAAGGGGGGGGTGACTCCCAGAAGAGGGGTGCATGGCTTCACCAGGCACTTGCCACAGCTTGCCCCCCACTGAGCAGTGGGTGCTGCCCCAAACAGTGCAGCAAGCTTGATCACAGCTGCTGCCTCTTTGAGAGGAGGTAAAAAGGGGAAAAAACATTTCTGGGCTTTTGTCTTTGCAATGTAGAGGTCTCCAACCCTGCTTCATGGCCCTCTTGTGCTCTGAAGGCTTCGTGCTATGAGATGCTTGTTATTTTTATACATATTTATATACTTTTATATGTAGGATGACCCCATCTGCAGAAGTAAAGAGATAGAGCAAAATTCGGTACCAAACTAATACAGGTTTTCTCATAAGAAAAAGCTGATGACCCTTTATTTAAACAGATTCTTACTCCTCCTAGCCTAGGTTTTGTCAGCTTACAAAACGAAGACTTTCCAGCAAGCAATAATCCTTAAAATATATTTACCAGGACTCTTCAGCTTTACATCTTCAAAGATGGGGAAATTTCCTTCTCTGAGGCTCTTTCCTTCTTTGTAAATTCATTAATTCGAGAGGTGTCTTTTATTTCACCAGAAGTGTACAGATCATCTTATTACAAAGTAGTCTAAAACATACACCAAATTCAATGTTGGCAAGTTTCTTTGCCTCCTTAAAAATAAGACTAACAGCTCAAAAGCTATTTTTAACCCATATTCGAACAAAATAATTCTACAAAACAAGCATGGCAAGCATGGTATTTATATCCAAAACCCACTATTTCAAACAGCTCTAGAGGCTTCCAGAAATTTCATTTTTCCCATAGGCCAGAGGAACACCTCTGTGGTGTTTTTTTTTTACTGGTTTTACACTATTGCTATTTAAACATCTTCTTAATGAAAACTTTTACTATCAAGAAAAAAAATCAATAATACAAGTTAGGCAATTATATCTCCAACATGATTGCTGTCTTAAGTGTATCATTAAAAGCATTACTCATTACAAAACGCTATTCAGAAAGCCTTTACACACCCTGTGTGAGTCACAGAAAGCTCCTGCTGTTCTGCAATTAGAAAAACAATCCTGTAAGCAGAGCATGAGCCCCAAGGACTGGGGCAGCATATTAAAACAGAAACATTTATATACATAAAGGCACTTATGAAAAACAGATACCCTTGTTTCAGGATCTGTAGAAGGTACCATCTTTCTGTCAGAAGATTGTGTTTTAAGATGCAGAGGAATCAATCCACTTAAAGCTGCAGTTTTTACAGTTTGCAAGATGATATTGAAGTCCAAGTCCTACCTCAAGAAGTCTCAACAACCAATATTACACTCTTTCAAGTAAGATGAGCCAAACCTTTTGTGTCCCTAGGGCACAGAGGAGAGCACCATTCCAGCGGTGGGATATTTATCACACACAGCAAGAAAAACATTTTTCTTTGTAAAAGTAAAACCATTAATTTTACCTGCTCTTACCAAATGAATAACTAAGACCCCATGGTCCTCAAGGCTGTCCTAGGAGCCTTGTGAGACTAAATTGAGTGCAGGCTGGTCTGCTACCATGAGGACTAAACCCTTTACGCATTATAATGGGAAATTAAAACAGGATATCAATCAAGAAGGGGAAAAAGAGTCAGAAATAGTGATAAATGAGACTGCAGAAATTTATCATCTCAGTCATCTCTGGAGATTCTCCATGTGCTCCACAGCAACAGACAATGTAACACCCATTTCCTCTTCCTGGTATTAATGTGAATTTAAATATTTGAAATTTTTCCCTTCCAGTTTCTGCTTTTTAAACTCAACATATCTAGGTACTGGTGAAACAACTGCTCTACTTGCCATAGACAAAAAATGTTCTGGACTTTGAAAAAATGTAGAAAAAAAAATTTGAAATCCAGCATTTACTGTACATATTACTGTTTAAAGAACACTTGATTTTTGAAATATAGATTTTGGTCCTCAACTGAAAGAAATCTATACTTACTGTTAGCCAAAGACACACATAACTAACATTACATTATGGTACTTTAAGTATAAAGGAGGTACATGACGTAGATTTGTGAAAAAAATATGCCATTTCTAGATAATAAAATTGTCTTCTTTTCTTATTGTTATATGTGTATTTTTAAAATAAACTTTATAAAACATTTTATCCTTTACATTATAACTGGCTTTCTTTTTACTCTTTATTTTTAAAGAGTTTTGCTTCATTGTGTAGAGAACATGACAAGACAAGGGCTAGATCATCCTGTCTCTCATAGACCTTGTCTAAAGTGCTGATACACATTTGAAGAATGCACTCTACATCTTGACACAACAATGACTTTTTCTGCAGTAATAGATTACCACAGTGCTTCTGCATAGAGAGAAGATGGTTAACCTGACTGCATCTACATCAGTAAAGAAAACAGGTATTCTTATGCTAAAGCACCAAGTTGTTTCTGTACCTTGACAGAAACCTGTGTAGGTAAAAGTCAAATCAATAGCAACAGTTGTTTTAAGTAAATCTAGTTCTTGTAGGAGCACATTCTTATGGAATCCTTTTTATGTCTGTGCTACCATTTTTAAACATCAGAGGCTGCGAAGAATTGAAAAAAACACTGTCCTGCTTTTGTGAATGACAGAAAAATAGGGAAATATTACTAGATTACATCAATGTACACAAAAAAAGTTATCAGTAAGCGAAGTGTAATTAGCGATATGGTGGATGTTTTCCAAATTATATATTTTTACCAAAACCAAGCTTTTAACATTATGTAGCAGGTTTATTTCCTCAGCATCTCCTAACTGCATTTTTAATAGGCAGGTTATATATATTTATCCCACCAAGGATAACAGTAGACTCTGGCCAGTAGACTTGGGGCTGGGGATTGCATTGCTTACCATTGTCAATATTTTACAAACAGGTCTCTATTTAAAGTGGTTTATACTCATTGTTAGTAATCATTTACTTTATCTGCTGTATCAAGTGTACATTCATCTTTTGTTCACATTATTTTAAGAAGTCATGTTGGTATTTAATTCTAACATTGCATTTTACTAGGACAATTCCTTCATCAAATGCTGTACCATAAGCACAAAGAGAATGTCGTGTTTTAGTGCTACAATAATGTTGTTCTTATTGTTACTATCAGGGTTGCTAGAAATAATGTCAATACCAATATCAATTTATTCTTTATATTGGCCTCATTCCAAATCAATTGGTCATGGCCATGCCTGTGTGATAAAAGGTTGCAGTTTGTTCATTGAATGGGATA
>BJBW01001152.1:0-37620 GCA_004320125.1 Scolopax mira
CTGAGAAATCTGCTCTACTGGCTTATCACTTCATTGTAAAAAATTTCTTAGAATCATAGAATGGTTAGAGTTGGAAGACCTTAAAGATCATGAAGTTCCAACCCCCCTGCCATGGGCAGGGACACCTCCCACTAGAGCAGGTTGCTCAAAGCCCCATTCAGCCTGGCCTTGAACACTTCCAGGGATGGGGCACCCAAAGCTTCTCTGGGCAACCTGTTCCAGTGTCTCAGCAGCCTCATGGTAAAGAAATTCTTCCTAATATCTAATCTAAATATCCCCTTTCAGTATAAACTGTTACCCCTCATCCTATTGCTACGCTCGCTGATAAAGGCTACCTCCTCATCTTCCCAGTAGGCCCCCTTCAGATACTGGAATGTTGCTGTAAGGTTGCCCCGGAGCCTTATCTTCTCCAGGCTGAACAACCCCAACTCTCTCAACCTGTCTTCTGCAGCCTTGGCTTCTGCAGACTAGCCATGGATGTTTTTTAATTTTTCATCTTCACTTAAATATTCATGAAAGGAAAGAAAAAAACCCCAAAAGAATTATATTTAAAATTGATAAAATTTTATATTATTCTGTGTTATTCTTTCAGTGTCGATAAGACAAATGGAAGAAGTATTACTTTGCTTATGATTTAGTCATAAGATAACAGATTTATGGATGCTACCTAAGTCTGGAAATTCTGCAAAAGTGGGCATTGCAAAGCCCAGTCTCAGGCAATCTCAGTTGTTGTGCATCGATAGTAAGTGCAGGAAGATTGGGATACATTTATAGTAGACTTAACCACACACCCCCAATTTATTTGCACAGTACATGCATAACAGCACAGCAGGTTTTGGGTTCTCTTGACAATCATCTCTTTCATACACCTGAACATTGACAGTTTTGAAAGCAAAGGAAATTAATTTTTATGATTACTATGGCAAGCACCACTGCAATATGAACAACTGTACATCAGTTCAAACTTTGTGTTCATTCAGTCCTTGCCCAGGACTGACAAATCTGTGCATTTGTGAAGATGGCTTTTTGAAAGATATTGGGAAACCTAGATCCTATTGGCAAAACTCAAAGAAAGCTCAAGGGGACTAAGATTTCACTTACCATCTTCCTGGTAACATTTTCATTTTATAAACTGGGAAAGCTTCAGTGCAGATCTAACTTTTGTGTGACTGGGGTCACTGTACTTAATACTATGCATCCAGACTGCAATATATCTGCACACAGTACGCAATTTTTCTGAATGTGTGAAACATACCCAATATACATTATGTAAAAACAGTGGGTTTTTCTTTTGAGCTTACCTCAGTTAAATCAACAAACTTGTGTCTGAGGCTTGGTAAAGACTCAATAGCTCGTATTTGTTGAATTAGTTCGTATCTTTTCTTAAGCTTCTCCTCCTCTTCTTCTAAGGCTTGTTGAAGAAGTCCTCGATTTTCTTCACAAACTTCCTGAACTGAAAAAAAAGACCTCATCTCTGTTAGCTGGCTGCATATTTTAGCAAGTAGTCCATCTGGAGGAAAATTCATAAGCATTTGTGAATAATGATACTACTACTGATCTAAAGGTACTTGAGGGAACAGTCTGGCATTGGTGGGAGGAATGATTAAAGAAACAAATGAGTACTTCCCACCTCCACTATCTCTTCTATTCAACACATAAACATACTGTATACATACATAAAGTAGATGCTTTGAATTACTGCTTTGTAATTTCTGTTCTAATTAGTGCATGCTGTTTCATTATTTAATAAAAGAATATTACACAATAGCAAATATTCATTATTTTTCAAGCTACATATATGATAGAAATAATTTAATTACAAAGGCTGGTATGCTATGCTAGGCCACTTCAGAATAGCTAACATCCTCTGCCCACCTCAAGTCTTGCTGATAGGAGTATGGAGATAGGCCAGCAGAGAAAAGTCTGCTCACCAAAATATGCACAACTAGAGGTAGCCTGTTCATACAGTAGATGTTAACATGGCGCTGCATTGGAATCTGTACAGCCATGTTCTCCCTGGACTTCATTAGCTAATGCATTTAGTGAAGAATTTTCTCTAAGAATAATAGAGAATGAGTAACATTACATCCCTTCATCCTGTCTTGGGGGCGGTACATCCTTTTGTCTTGTGATACTGTCCTTTTAGGAGATGACTTCTCTTTTCTTAGTGCAGTCATCTTCTGTGGACTGTTTTCTCTGGAGAAGACAATAATCTTGAGCCATAATTCTTTCACAGTTGTTGCTAAGCAAATCCTCCCTTAATGATATGAATCACAAGGATCTGAGCTTCATAACTCAATTTGACAAAAAGTACAGTCATTCACATATGCTACTTTTAGACGGAAGGGAAACTGCTTACGGAACATTAGTGGTGTATTTCTCCCTTTTAAACAAAGAGCAATTCCTATAACCAGTAGCTTGGAATTTTTGATCAATCTGTTCCCAACTTATTCCCGGAATTCATATTCATGCATTCATGGAAATGTGTGGCCTGGATCTTTCCCTCAACTTTCCTTTGCTTACTGTAAAAATTGTAATTAGCCCACTAAAATAAAGTAATTTAGGGACGTTTGTCATCATCTCTCTTTTTTTTTCTTTTCCTGGCAATATATAAATACCTATCTGCTGTTTGTATTTCTGGAGCTTTATTTTGGCTTGCTTTGCATTCTTGTGTCCTTCCACGACCTGCTCCACCAGCTCTCTCACTTCTTTCTGTTCCTGTAGGCGTTTCTCTGCATACTGGTGCATCAGCTCTGCTTTCTAAATCCCAAATAAACAGGTGAATAAAATTCCTGATAACTGGTTATATGAGTGACTCAAATCATTGAAATACTGCAAGGACAAAGAGATTCAAAGTATTACATCACCCACAAAATTAGCAAAGAACATTGGCTGGGAACAACATAGAGACCCAAATTTAAGGTCCCTTCTCTATGTTTTATTTACCAACAAGAGCCCTCCATAACATTTGCACTGATATTTTCCGGGATCCCCTCCCTCATGTTTCTAAAAGCAGGCAAAAAATCATCTTAGGCTCTGGTTCTGAGATACCAAGCAGAGTGCCAATTTAATACACAGCTGATTATGCGTTTCCAGAATCTTCTTGGGACTAAGTCAACTCTCTATAACACACAAAAATCCACTTTTGGCTATCATGTTCCTTTCTCTGTCAGAGGAAATGAACAGGAAGAAGGAAACTGGATTTTCCCAGACTACATTCCTTACTGCATGTTTTGTTTTAGAGGAAGACTCATATTTTAAAAGAAGGAGGACAGCTGTTGGTGAATGGGGAATTAGTGCACCAGACTTCTGGAGATCTCCATGTGGACAAAGTTTCCTGCTGGCATCTGTTGGCAAGCACAGGGAGCTGCCTGGAATTAGTCAGGTGAGAGGAAGTCTGATTTGCATATCCCCAAATCTATACATATCGGAACATTTCTGCTCTGAAAGCAAGTTGAATATAATAATGACAATAATTTTGGAATAGAGTGAGCCATCACACTATGCTCAGTTGTACATAGTAGGGTTCACTTTAAGTTTTTGCTGCAGCCTGTCTAAACAGACATGAAGACTCAACGCCAAAAAATGTTGCAAGATTTTTTTAAAGGACAGAGAAGGAACTCATTAAGCAAGAGTCCCTTTTGCAGCATGGCCGTTATGAAAATCTTGTACATTTGTGGTCTAAAGTTGCTGAGATGCTGCAGAGGCATCTGTGAGAGGTGGTCAAGAGGTGGCATACAGAGCATAGCAGCAAAATGGACTAATAGAAAATAAAAGGCTATGATATTTACTATGAAAAATTTAAAATCTATAGTACTAATTATTTTTTGATCACTTGTTTAATTTATAGGAAAAGCACTGGGAAAATGTAATGTAATTTTTGGAAAAGAATGAAAAGATCTAGCAGTGCTTTTGGGAAACTGTGATTTGCCAGATTGGAATCTGTGTGAAAATACTTCTTGGCATAAATATTCGGTTTTTCCTTCATATAGATCCAAAGAGGATTCTCTGCCTGAATCTTCCTGTAAGAGAGAACTAGGCATGTCAAATAATAGGAAGTAGATTGAATTATTTGAGTTTAAGAAAACAAATTCTTTCATATCTGTGGCTCTCATTTTAATAAGATAATGAATTTAGTCATATATTGGTGATTTCATTGCAAATGGGGCTTAGTATCTCAGTATCTGTTCAAAAAGGATATTCCCAATGCCATGAATATAGGGGAGAATGCTTTAACTTTCTGTTTTATTCAATTTTCTTTGTAAGTGTTACCAATCAAATCAAGCACTTGTATAAGCATTGTCTGGAAGTTATGGCACTACTTTTCCATTGTTTGCAGGCTCCAGTGAATAAAAACACTGAACAGAACTTTTACACCTTCTTATAGTAGGTATCATCTGTGGTATGTTTCACACTGATTGAATGTAAGCAAAAATGTGAGCAACTTTGTGTGTATTACCTCTTCTCTCATTAGATCAGCTTTCTTTTTATTTTCTTGAATTACATTCTGATGGGCTAGAACTGCCTCTTCATGACTCAGTTTCCCTTGAAGCCTCCTACACTCTATTTCAGCCAGCTGCTCTTCCAAGTCTTTTCCACGCATCTGTTTTTGCCATTCCAAGAATTCAGATGGGTCTCTAGCCCCTCGTAGCAAATTTTCAATTCTGCAAGACAGAAGAAAGAGTATGTGATTCTAGGGATCTGGCTTTGCAATATTGCCTTGGTTCATAAAACATTTTTTGTAGTTTGTTGTGATACACGGTGTTTGATCTCTGTGGTCATAAAAAGGTGGTCATCACAAAGTCTAGTCTAATGTGGAAAGCCTGGGAAAAGCAGGCTGGAAGAAAGTGTATGAGGGCATGGACCTGAAAGTTTGCAGTAAAACAAAACTCAAAGAGAGGGCAAACATTAGCTACATATGGATTCTCCTAAGGAACAAGGAGAATCAGGCTCAAGGTATGTACATTTTCTCAGAGGATTACTTTGCTTAGAGGTAGAAAGAACTCTTTGGAAATCTTCTTGGCCACTTTAACTCAGAGGACTAAAAAAAATCTGTTTAATTCTATTTCTGTTTTGCATTTTGTCAATTAAATAATATTGCTGTAATGAGGCAAAGACATATTCAGCTATTAAGCAAAACCACATTCTTATTTTTTATGCTTGGCTGAGAGAGAAAAGCATAGCAAAATCCTGGGGCAGGCCCATCAAAGTCCTGCAGCAAAGGATTGAATGAGCCAAGAATTAGGGCAGAGAGACAAAAATGCAGTGAATTGTCCCTTACTGCTGCTTCCCAATGCCTATATATATATATAAATATCTGTTGTGTGTTAAATGCAGCTGGAGACTAAAACTTAATACAAAATACTGTTAAGTTACGGGGAAAATTTATTCCTTTGCTGAGTGGAACACAATTCTGCCAGATAGAATGAACAGTCTCACATGTAATATAAAAGAACCTCAATATACATACATAGCTGATAACAGAAGCTGAATGATGCATAATAACTTACTGCTAAAATCTTGATCCATACAGCAAAATTTGCTATGTCCAAAGACCTAATCCAACCTCAGGCAGTCATTCTGGGACTTAAAATGCCAACAATATTTATTGCATATCCTGCTAAATCAGGTGGATTAGATATAATACTAAATTAAGATAACATGATATAGGTTTTATCTTTGTTTAAATTATTATTGAAAATGTTCTGTAGTTCTAGTTATAGAATACAACCTCCAGTACCCATCCAGGAGTCACCCTCTCCCTAGTTAATATCTGCTGCATAAGGATTCCTTGTGTCAGAGGAATGTTTATGTCAGGCTTCCGTAGAGCCCTAAGTGCACCAGAAGGACCTGCGACCTCTTATTCCTCGCTCCTGCCTAGGATTTAGTTGCTTGTATTCAAAGACAGCTCTATTGCAGTGCAACTGTATAACATTGGATCAGAATGGAGTGAAAAGAACCATCTGAGGAAAAGCTATGGAAAGTCCTCTTGTGTGTATAGACTTTCTTCCTGGGAGCCACATTTAAGCTGATGTCAACAGCCTTTGTCTTTGCCTAAAATATGCTGTAGATATGTCTGCACCCAGCCTAGTACCTTGTTGAACCTGCCTTACTTGGCTTCCTGGCTTGACCTCAGCCCTGAGTTGCTCATCTAGCAATCACTGGACCGTCCCCTGACCCTGCTGACTGTCACTGGATCCACTCTGCTGTCTTGCCAGTGTACTATGGAACTGAGCTGCTGTCAGTGAGGACATTGCCTTTACGTGCCTTGCTGTCACCCTCAGCTCCCAGCTTATCTTGCCCTGTGGAGTAGCACACTCTTGGTTCTCCATATCTTACTGTGATAGAAACGGGTAGGTATTTTTATATACATACAATCAACTTTTATATACATATAAACAAGTTCAAGTATCAACTTTGGCATGTAGTTGACCAGAAACCATTGAAGAAAATGGCAATATATGAAATTATTTGTCTTAATCTACATAGATCTTTTATAATGGACACAAAAGTAGATGTGTATTTGGGTCATTATTTATTCTGGAAAATTGGAATAAATATAAAAAGTGATCCTTATTGGACTTTACAAAAGGACACTAGCCAAAGTGCTAAATCAGAACACTGTCATGCTGAATAGCATCTACAGTGAAACAATGACATTAATATAGATTTTCGCATCAGTCCACTTTTCTCTTTATATGAATATAAATAATAGAATAGCTTGCTAATGCTTTACAACAAATACATTATTTTAGTTTACTTGGAGTTGACTTATTTTAAATGTGGTTAATTATTCTATATCCAGGGATGTGAAAAGTAATCTGAGAAAGAAGTGTGATTATACCTCTTGAGTTCCTGTTCCATCTTCCGCTGATAGAGGGCCCCCTCTCTTAAAATAGCTGCAGCATTTAATTTAATCGGTATATTGTCAATCTGTCAGGAAGGGAATGTATATATTATAGTTAGTAATGTAAACCATAAAACAGAGTATAAAAACATTTCAATGGGTTAAAGAAATCGACCTAAGACAGCATAAATTTTGCTTAAAGCATTCATCTAGCATTAATCTGACATTCACAATGAAATTGCATGCTGTTCATAAACCACTCAAGCTGCTTAAGAAATCAGCAAAGTCCCCCAAGTGGATTATAAATTTGTAATCACTCTTGGACCATGTCAAATCCCATAGAATGTGTTCACTTCCTTTTTTTCAGTGCTCATATACATTGAGGATTCCATCTGCTTTGGACCAAGAAAATAAACTGCCTGTCCGAGTTAGTTAAAAATGGTTTTAAAACATGAGCATACCTTTCATAGGAAGGTCTCATAATTGTTTTACAAATAATCATTATTGTGACTTTGAAATATTTCTAAAAGACAACTGGCATCACCAATTCCCATATCCATTTTCTAGATAACAGAAGTGAAATACAGTTCTCAGTGACTTTCAGGCCTTATGGTGTAACTTGGACTAGATCCTGTGGCTGCTTTGCAGTTCTTCAAAGTATTGCCTTAGGACTGTCTCCCAGACAACCTCTAAATACTGAGGGAGGAAGGGAACAACCTCTCTGCCAGTTAAAAGTGTTTCCTGCAGAAGTAGACTATTCAGAAAAAAAAATATCACCTTTGCAGACACATATAATAGACTTGATCTGAACTGAAGAAAAGCAGTGCTGGTAGGATAAGAACTGGGATCATTCCTGCAGAAAACAAAGCTTATTTATGATACATTTGACCTAAATCCAGACAAGTTCTGTGTTAAGAATCCAAATGTGTATTTAAATACCAAATTAAGAGCTTAATGAGTGGTTGAGAAACAGATGCAAAGAATCACTCAATCTATATACTGCAAATATTGTATGCACAAATCCTGAAATACATTATCTAACTGGAAAAAGTATGTTTTATAATTGATATTAATTAGGTAGGTTGAGGATAACAAACACATACTATCACCTAGAAATTCACTAAGTAGAATTACTGTGTTTTTCACATTTAAATGGACAAAAATTATCTGTCCGTTTCTTCACAAAATGCTGACAACCGAAAGAATTTAGGAAAAGAACCTCAAACAATCTATTTCATTTCTTTCTTTTGACTCACTATACTTACTCTTCTTAATGCCTAATTATGTCCTTTCTTCCTTTTGGTCTACTTCTCAACTCCTCTCAAAGCCTTCTGCAGTATGTGACCATTCCTTCCCCAGGCTGTACATTATACAGGCTGTATACATAATGCATAGTGTACATTATACACTATATTGTGTATAAAATCTCTACTTGGAGTAGGCATTTTCTCTGACACATGTAGAAATTTTCATAGTTTTGGCTCCTAGAGGAGATACTAGAAGGTGTTAGGGGTGGCCCTGATCACTGCCATAAGATGCCAGATCCATATTTTTCTTTATGCAATTTAGGCAGATGGTTTGATTCTCATTAGTCCATGCTAAGGTTTCAGTATTTTAAATTATCAGAAAAGTAAGTGGAATATACATAGGCTTGAACTAACTGCTCATCATTACAGGTCATGTATGTTTAGGTTAACTATGTAAATATTTCCTGGGTTGGTTTTTTCCCCCTCTTTTCAGTACAGAAGGAACTGTGACCTTACTACTTTCCTGTAATTTAAATGCTGCTGGATTGTAAGCAAGCAGACTGAGTAGGTGATCCTGTTATTAAAAATAAATTCAGTATGTCATAAATGCCAGACATGCTTTAGAAATAGTTTCCAGATGCCCAGTTCCCCAAGCAAAGAGTCAGTCTTTCCAAACTGTATATGAGCTGTACCTAAATACAGTTTTAGAGAGTAGGTAGACCTGCTCACAAGGTATTTGAGGCCAAAATACAAGCACAGCTTCCATGTTAAATTATTCTGCATATGAACATGAAATAAATCAAAGGTGACAGATTTAATGAGGTAAAAATGAAGATTATCTGTAGAAATAGCAATGTGAGTTTTCATGTGTTACACCGTTAAGGCTGAACAACCAGTTTTCCGTGTTTACAATTCTCTGATCCTTAGAAATCCCAGCAGAGAAGCAATCAGTATAGTGGGTTTTATGACCTCAGTATGTATCTAAAGGAAACAAGACAAACATCCAGACTGATTGTATATTGTGTATCAGACAGTCATTAGCTGGAATGATTGCTCAGCATTCTTTAGGATCTCATTTTGAAAGAGTGATTTACAGATGGAAGATTCTTCTGTCCCTATGCTGAGTTCTTAAACCATAGGTTCACAATTATTTCCTGTGGACTATTCTCAGTCCTTTTAATTTTACATAAAAACTTCTCAATTTTGGAATTGAAAATACCGTTAAGGCAATATGGTTACATTGTGCAATTGCACACAACATGTCAGGGCCCTGACCAGCCTGACCGAGGACCTCCATCAGAACCTCTGCTTATTGGCCCAGGCGGCATGCTTAAGCTCGGGTCTTGGCTTCAGTATTTTCCTGTTATTTTTGAGGTAATTCTGCTCCTTGTTGTCTCTCTAGTTCTGTCCCCTGTTGTCATGGACCTGCGTTGCTGTTGTAGCCTTGTCTCCTGACTAGACTTCCTGGGTAAACCTCAGACCTGACTTTTTGCCTTGCTTTCTCTAAAGATGAATGGCTGTTAGCAGAACCCACCACTTCCACCAACCTTGTCATGTTCAGATACTGTGACCTGGTTGGTGAGGACACTGCCTGTGCTTTCATTACCTTTGGCTCCTTGTTTCTCTGGAGCACACAGATGCTTGCTGCTCCTTGACCAGTTCTTTGTGGACCATTAATGGTACATGGACCAAAGTTTATGAGCCATTGACCCAATCCATGCCATTCTCCTGGCCACAGAACTTAGTGTAAAAATATAGATTCCAGTAGAGTTTGCATCACCATGGAATTTACGTGTGTGTTCTTCACTCCAAAGTTTCAAGTACATCTGACAACAGTACCTTAAAGGCTATTTACCTTGCTTTGGATCTTTTGAGCCTGGAATGCCAGTTTACTTGTCGTACTGTCATGGGCATGCTGCAGTTCAAAAATACGTTATGTGATTTCAGAGACAGATTTTCAAGTACTCAGCAAATAATACAAAATATTTACCAAAAATCACTCTTGAATGTTCATATGGAGTAACAAATATGATCATAGGGGATATATTTTAGAATCATTGTATCCACAAAAACTTGCGATGTACACCCAACTTAATGGGATTATTTCATATCAAATGACTGAATATGCAAAGATGTCCAAATATTAACTAAAATTTATTGGCTAAAATAATGCTAGAAAAGCAACAGTGATGTTTTGTTTGACTATGAAATATCACCTACGTATATGAATATATTCAGCTCTTAACTGAAGTAGATATTGGGAAGACAGTATCTTTCACTTCATGAAATTAATAAATAGTGGTAGAATTCATAGAATCATAGAATGGTTTGGGTTGGAAGGGACCTTAAAGATCATCTAGTTCCAAACCCCCCTGCCATGGTCAGGGACACCTCCCACCAGATAGAGTCATATCACAGGAATGCTCCTTGTTTCAAAATTATCATAGAATGGTTTGGGTTGGAAGGGAGCTTAAAGATCATCAAGTTCCAACCCCCCTCCTATGGGCAGGGACACCTCCCACTACAGGAGCTGAAAATTAGGAGAATATAAAGCATCACCACAAGTATAAGAAAAGGGGTTTGTGCATTATGCATCCAAAAAGGCAAATGTTAGCATGTTGTATCTGAAAATAATAACATGGATGTGAAATGACAGTACAGCTATAAAGGATAGCACATAATTTCCAACCCCATATAAACAAAAATTGTCAAATACTTTGAGATATCAAATATTCTAATAATTTTTCATCTTCACACTGGGGGATTTTTAGGTAATGAAGTATTCTGTAGCTTACCTCTTCCTTTTCAGGCTTCATGGTTGCACATCTGAACCAGTTAGTATTTGCTCTCAGAAGCAGATCCTAAAATTAAAGCAATTAGCTTAAAGAGTATGATACATTTAAAGACTCTAATAAGAATTTTCTGTCTCTAAAAGCCTTGCAGCCCAGACCAGTATATTAATTTGTTTCCAATGAGTGAAAGCTTGACTTAATAATTATATGAATTTTCATTCCTGATTAAAGACTTGAAGTAGGCAAGTCTTAATTTTCCACATAGCACAGGGCATCAGGCCTTTAAAGGTATGGCCATATGAAACACGTTGCTCATCCAGAATTCAACTTGAAAGCCTCATAATTATCTATAGCACATCAGTACCACAGGTAATAACTGTTTCCACATAGCTAACAAGTAATGGCTTTGGTTTTGAGTTAAACTAGAAGATTATGATCAGAGGATCTGAGCACCAAGGGTTGCTCAAACAAGCACACACCTAACAGTAATTCCACCTTTCATTTTAAAGGGGGAAATACAGGCAGCCATCCTTCTGTTTTTGGATATTTCTTTTGGATATAAACAAAGCTGTGAAATACACACTAGATTTTCTAGTGGCATTCTGGACAGCAGCTGTCCATAACACAATGATTCCATAACTGTCTGGAGCTTGGCTTCCAGTGTTTTCACTCATTCTTAGATGTTCAGCCATAGTCATTAATAATGACAGCTATAGCTTCTGCAAAAATACTATCAAACAAATGTAATTTTTATGCATGTTTCTTTTAGGACTCTATATTTCATCTTGTTGAGCAAACAGTCTAGGGAACTGACCTTTGTGAATGCCTTAGATGCCTTTTGTAACATTCCAGAGGCAACAATAACTGCTGTTATTGCAGCTATAATTTCTGTGGTGGTTTTCCTTTGTTCTTTGTATTCATGTATTTTCTCCACTGAAGAATGTGGCTGGTAGTTAAGGGATTATAGAGTTGTCATAGGTTTTTGACAACATAGGCACTGTGATATCTTGCTTTTCCTGCCCAGTTTTTCTAGCAAGTTTGTACGTACAAATAAGCACACAGATGAATAGGCATGTGCTTTATCCACAATATGTAAATTAAAAAATGATAAAAAATAATGTTGCATTGTTTTATAATGAAATTCCAAGCATAGGTAATGTGATGGGACAGCAAAAAGAATGAAAATTTTATTCCTCTAGAATCTATCACACATTAAACCATTTACTATAGTTCAGGAGCAGAATCCAATGCCCCTTTCACAAGGACACGAGGAGAGCACAGAACAGTGATAAATGGACTTGGACTGGCCAGAGTAAGGCATTTTCAGAATGGGAGTGGGAAAGCACAGATAAAAAGGAGTCAAACCGCATGCCTTTTATTGAGCTTATACTGTTACTCGATTTGGAAGAAAGAAAGTGGAAACTGACATTTAATTAATTCTCTCCCAAGGCAAAGACAACAGCAATCTGCTTTACCTATGATAGGAGCTAACTCACTGAATAGGATTCATATCAAAGTTTGTATCAAATAAGAAAATCTGTTTCTTTGTTTTTCCAGGCCCTCCCTTCTCGTGCTCTGTTAACAGACAGACCATGTACTCTCTTTCTTTACAAATCATGATCACTTCCCAGTCTCTCAGCCTGCTGAAGGAAAGAGTATGGTGTCTGAACAAAAAAAAAAGTCAGAATCTGCTGATATTTTAAAGCAGTGGGTGATGACATGTGGTTATTTATCAGTTACTATAGAAAACAAACAAAAATATTGAATATATTTTGTATTTTGAAGCCTTAATAATTAAGTGAATGCCTTAAATATCCACATGTCCTGTGGAAGTAAAAACCACCAAACTATTTCAAGCTTCTGAAAAGAAAAAAGTAATCATGTTTCTGCTACCTTATATGGCTACTTGAGTAATTTCTCAGATGACAGTACTTGTATAGTGAATAAATGGTGGACCTTGTCTCAGATAATTAATAACGAAATACGAAAGATGGAAAAAGGGTGATAGAACAGAATAAAGGACACAAACACCATGACTGTAGAGAAAGAGCCAGGAGCTATTAGGTGCAAAAGCAAATATGTTTCAGATAAAGTTCTAAGACTTGTGAAAATGGAAAATTATAGGAGAAACAGTATAAAATAAAAGAAAGACTAAAACAAGAACATAATAAACTTACTTCTGCTTTTCTCCGATTTTTTCTTTTGATTTCCTCTAGTTGCTTTCTTTCCTTTGGAGGTTTGTAGGTGCTTGGAGGAACCTATATTAAAAGGCAATAATCTCCACAATATGGGGTATAAAACATTCAAAGCAACACATTCTTGCAGGAAAAAACACATTCACTTTTACTGTAGAACAACTGCATTTAGTTTTTAAATATTGATTCTTTTCTGTTAGTGACAATGTAGAAGACACAGACAGACTCCAATGAGCTGGGACTGCCCAGGCTTTTTAGTCCTGTCCAAGGTAATATAAACCCTGGACAAAAGACCAGAAAGAAAAAAAAAATTCTGAAATTAGTGAAAGAAAGGCTGAAGAAATAATATATTCGATAGGCTCTATCAAGGCGAAAAAGAAGTTGCAAGAAGGGGAAGAGTTCTGTTTGGTATTTCATAATCTTCAGCTTCCCAGCACTGCCCGCCAGATAGGGCAGGTGAATAAAGTTAAGCAGCGGAGCTGTCTGGCTCAGTGTGTGGTAGCAGTAATGAGTTACGGAGGCTCCACAGTAGTTTAGGGAAGAAAAATGTTTTTAAGTTTATTAAATACTCAGGAACTTCATTGTAACTGAGGAAGTCTTTGAGCTGAAATGGTGGAAGACTGAGATGGCAGTTGGAGAAAGCAGCAGCTATGCTTGTCCCATCCCTGTTACCTTCCTGGACATCTGTGTTTGGCCACTGCTGGAAACACGCTGGGCAGTGTGGGCCTTTGCTCTAGTCTGCCACGGCTGCCCCAGGGTCCTTGTAAGGGAATACCATTGGAGGTAGAGATTAAATGTTTTGAACAAGAGGACTGAGAGGGCCCTTCTAGCATACATGCATTTGGGAAAGCATTCACATATCAGAAAGTGCTACAGATAAAATGACCAGGAAAAACTTGTTGTCTGGCTGTCATTTGGAACAACAGGAAACTAGGGACTGGATGGGTTGGAGTTAGGGTGAAACTTCTGGGGGATTTCTACATGTGCTTGAGCAATAAATTTTGCCCAGAAGCAAACTCTGAAAAAAGACTGGATGTCCCTTTCCTATGTGGGTGAAATAATCTGCCAGTTTCCTGGACATCTGCTTAAATGTTTATCTTGCTAAAAATGTAGCTCAGTTAGAGTTACAGAATTAATTCAAGAATTAATGGGGAAAATGTATAATCTGTACTGTAAAGGTCAGTTTAGGGAACACAGGGATCCCATCTAGCTTTGTTGGACTATATAAAGAGCTATGCTTGGAAAAACTCATGAATCTGATGTTCTTTCCACTGCCTTTGCTATTTGACTTCATTATCTACAGACAAAACAAATGCACAAGCAGAAGAAGCCAGCAATTAAATGCACTGGTGAGACTGCTCAAGTATTTTTGTGAGCTCTTTAGTGAAGTAGAACTGAAAGTATTTCCCAGCAGTATCTAAGAATTTTTATTATGCTTTTATGGATGGAGAAATTAAAGCCCAGAGGATTTGCAAAGGGTTGCACAGGCAGTGAGTATCAGTTTATTTCACTCTTCTTCCTAGCCATGTGCTTTACCTGCAAAACTGTACTTATCTGCCAGTGTAAGCTGAAAATCTCTCCTCAGAAACTGCTGTGCTTATTGCAAGTAATTTAAGAAGGAGACTTTTCAATCAGCTCTGTTTCAAAAATGATCTTAGCCTTGTAATTTAGCCCTCAGATGCCATGGTGATGAGCACCAATCAGACAGATAAACAATACAGCAATTACCCAGTTGCCAGAAGAGGATGAATAAGTCACTATAATTGTAAATGCCAGCAATAGATGGATCAAAAAGGCCAAACTATACCTACTTAATCCTAATGTGAAAAAAAAGGGGGCTGGGAGTAAGAGACACCAACCTTGCTTTCCTCTCCAGCTTTCTGGATATCCTTTTACCAGAGATTTATTTAGAGAATAGGTACCACATGAATGATCACTTTGAACTTTGTGGTAGTCATCAGTCTTCTGAAATTTTTTTAAAGCTACTGTCATAAGATGGATAAGGGCAAGCTAATGCAATGCTATTGTATTAAGGGCTTCTACTTTCATACACAACAAGATCATAAAGATAAATATATTGTTGGGTCTATATATTTGCAAACTAAATTCTCTGTATTGTCCAAATGAATTCACCCATTTTATTATTTTAAATAACCAAGCAAAGCTCTACTCATAAAACGCTGCTGAAATAATAAGCTAAAAAGCTAGAAATACACTAAATTTCGCTGAATGGTGTAATAATAACATCTCAGTGGAACCTCTTTTATTTTTTTAACTACATTATTCGTTTACAGAAAAACCAAAAATAAAAAAATTGCCTAATCTTATTATTCTAGTACAGTGGTGATACTGAAAGAATGTATTTTATTTTTAACTCAAGACAAAGATATCCAAGCAAGTTAAATGTGTTCAAATCAGTTTGCATGTTATCAGGTTTAAACACTTGTCTCCATTTGTTTCCTTTGCAAACTTTATGCTAAAGCACTCATCTTTCCTTCATTGTATTTATGAATGTGTATATGCATATGTACATGATTGTGTGTGCATCCATGTGCTGGTGTGCAAAGGACAGTGGAGAGAAAACTTTATAATCTTCAGACCAAATATTTGGAGTGAAAAGTTTCCTTATTAAATTTCAAAATTAAAGAGTTTTTACTTTTCACTTACTGTCTGTAAGTTTTTACTTTTCACTTACTGTCATTCTGATGAATGTTTATAATGATGAATGGTTATCCTAGCCTTCTAGGCCTATGTTACTATCCCCCATGAAACTTTCCAAGGTCAGTATAGATCACCGAGGAAGACAACTACCCTACCTTCTGCAATAAGCCACATCTCCAGTCCTCTCCTGTGAAGGAAGCATGTGTTCAGTGTGCAGGATAGCAGTACTATCCCAGCTCCTGAACTCAGTGTATGTGATACATCTCATCTTACTTTGCATTTTATCTCTACTATAGAATATAATGCAACCTAGCAGAAAGAAATACGTGAAATAATAATCTTATAATCAGAATGAACTATTTTCACCATAGGGAAGCTATAACTTATCAGTAGTCATTGCTCAAAATCCAGACACCTCTTTATGAATTCATACAGTTGTTTCAAAGTTGAGCAGTAACATGCCTATAGTTATTGTTACCACAATAGTTCCTGCTAATAGCCACATGACAAGTTCTTTGACAGATGCATGAGAACCATGAGAACAACTTAGTGAGAAAATGGACGACAACATTTCTGGAGCAGATTATAGGATGTCACCTGGTAGAATTTTATTTCCATGCATGCCTCTCAGTTATATACCACTCTCACCAAACAGTAGCCAAAATTATGGCCTGCTCTCACTTTACTAACTCTCTCTTACCATCTGGGATGTCTTTTCAGTCTCTGTTCATTTCAGGGTCTAAAATGGTGATGCTGGCAATAATATGGCAAATTAAAGTGAAGTTTAATTACTGAGATAGGTACAGAAATGAGCACAACATATGTCATTACTGTGCTAATGGTTTTAGATTCACACAAGCTTTTAAATTTGCAGACTTGGCCAGAATGTAAACCAAATTTAGTATAACCCTAAAAACACAAATGAACTTTAGTAAATGCATCCACATTAAAGCAAATTTATTCTAAGAGGGGCTGCACAGCACAAAGGTACTAAAATGACAGCAATATGACTCATTCCTATACTGATTAAGTAGTTATTAAATGCAGTTTTTCAGAGCTTGGTATTAAGCTGTTTCGATGTGAAATCCCATTAACTGCATAACACACTACCATTAAATTGCTCTGCCATCCTAAGATGTAAATGGTTTCTAAGAGCATTCAACACATGTATTATTTAAAACTTGAAGTGCTAATACAAGGTGGCAGATAATGCCCAAATCTATGACTTCCAAGCCCACTTCCCACTGCATTTAAATATATATGATTTTGGAGCCTTTATTTAGTCATAGCAGCTTGATCCCAAATCCTGTTTGCCTTACCCCAGTGAGCTAACTTAAAGCCAACCAATCGTGCATCTCCAATTTGTACCAGTGTAACTGAATCACAGCCTTAGACAATGAGAAAAATAAAAGTGTAGCATTTCAAAGATAAATCTAGTCTCATTTATACATGAGCAATAAAATTAAGCTGAAACACCTGAATTCTAAAGGTTCACCATTAATACAAATTCCACCCTCAAGGAGGAGCTGCAAACCTAGACTCTGTCTCATCTCCAGTGAAATTGCTTTGCCATTTATTTTCATGAGAGTTCATCTACAAAAATATCTAAGTTTATAAAAAAATTTAGTTGAATGTCTTTTCTTACCTGCTTCAGTGCATTATTCAAAGCAAACATCTTACAAATCCAGAAACACTTGCATCAAAGCTGTCATCAATTTATACCCATTTTATAGTTCTACGTCCAACAGTCAAAAAAACAACTACAGGAACCAACCTTTTCCCTTTCCTTTGTTTGGTTTACAATTTGCTTAAACAACATTCCTGAAATGAAAAGAATTAGTTTGGGTTTTTTTTATAAATCTGATCCTCAAAAGCACAGAATATTACAAAAAACCTTTTTGATCTGTCAAAGGTTTTAGATTTTCTACAATTACTTTGAAAGAGATTCCTGTATATGTTTTTTTGTACAAGCATATATAAAACTCAATATCTCTCAAAGCATAAAAGAACTCACAGGTTGCCTTTTTTCCAGTACTGGTATTGGCAGAGGTATAGGAATGGCACGTGGTTTGGGTACTGTCAGATTAAATTCCTTTGGCTGAGTGACCGTCGAAGTCTTGACAGTGGTAGTACGATTACTTAATTTATCTGTAAGCTGTCCAATCAGTTGCTGTACTTTTGGCTGCCATCTTCAAATAAAAACAGATTTTCCAATTTTAGTTCATTTTTTTCTTTCATACAAACTTACAAACAGTATATAAGGTTGGCATCGGTGCATATTCTGTAATGCTTTCAGACATTCAATTTTAATAAAATTGACCTATGAATTTATACTCATGATTTATATTTTATGACTGGGTTACTTCACCTCTTGCTAGAAGCCAGTCCATTCAGGCTACTGGTTGTGAAATAGCCACAGTTTTTACTAAATAAGTGACTATGTTTCCAGTTCCATTTTCCAGCAGGGTCAGCGTATGACTCAGAAAAGCAGCTGTCATAAACTAAGTACACACTTAACATGCTTATGTGAATAGACTATGAAAAAAGAGTGGTGTGAGTATTGCCACTTTTACCAACTGACAGAGTACACACAAATCAATCTCATAGCACAAGCAGTTCTAATAAAAAATAGAAAACTGTAAGAAGTTTGGTGAATTAGCGAATGAAGCGTCAATGAACCCTGTGGGACAGTCAAGAAGGTTTTGATGTCTCTGTGTTTGGACTTTGGCTTGTATGAAGGTTCAGACTTCTTCCAAGGAATGACAGAAAAATGCAGAATTCAAGTTAAGACACAAACAAGTTACCACAGGGATAATTATGGTGACAGCTTCATGTCAGTTATTCCTCCTCTGTATGTATTCTGTCCTTAAGTATTACACATGCAATGGAGCTTCCCTTGAACTTAAAAAGCAGCTGACAGTGCAAATTTACAGTAACTTGCTTATGTGATCTTAACTAGTTACCTTACTAATACTGTTACCTTAACTACTACTGTCATTATGGGATGAAGCTTGCAAGTGTTTTCTATAAGTAACACAGCTCCATTAGAATAACTAGGACTCATATTACCCTCATTGACATTAGAAAGAGGAATACAAAGACATATTTAAGAGAATTTAAGCTACTGAACTGATTAAACTGATCAATGCATCCTCAGCTCCTTGAAGGAAGTTTCAAAGCCAGTAACCAAACATGGTCTTTAACATTCTTGTATAACTTATATTTACTGCTTCTAGGCAAAACGCGTTTTTGTGACATTGAATGTAATTGACTCTGAAGGACAGCTCCAATAAGCTTAGTATTAATGAAATTAAGCAATAGATTAAGCATCTGCCTGCCGCCTATGTACATATACAAAGTGTGTGCATATGTGTGTGTATCTCCATCTATACGTCTCTATCTGTATCTTTATACTATTGTAAGCATATGTTCAAATTACTACAGTGGAATATACTGAGTCAAATTCTGACTTTTAATATATCCCTGCAGTTCTTGTAGAACTGAGTGGAATTTGGAGTGTTGCAAGCCAAATCTACATTATACATTTGCCAATTTGGCATAATCTACATAGTAAGAAATAATTCTACTGACTTTGATATGACAGAACTAGATGCAAACTTCTTCATCTGACATTGTTTGTAACATATTTTTGTCCAATGGCATTTACCATCATCTGGGTTAATCTATAATGCAGTGAGGAGGGTGTGTGATTGCAGCCACAAGGGTCTACCAGTGGTATCTGTCACAGGTGACAACGAGAGTGAAAAAGTGACACAATAGGCTGCAGAGCTACTGTTTTCTGCACATTAACATGTTCCAGTTTGGCACAGTTTGTCAGGCTACTGCATCACCACCTAACAAAAGCGTGGACACACCTGGCACCTCCAAGCATTTAAACTGTTAAATGATGTTGCAAAAGGGATTATAATTTTAAAAGACTTGTTTACATGCTTATCTGATTTGCTCAGAAGGGATTTTATGACCATTGATATAACAAATCTGTCCATAAAGCCAAACTCAGAGAAGTCAAACATCCTTTTTTATATGCTTAATGTCATACAGATGTTGAATTGACTTATGAGGCATGAATCTAACTCTGTACCATAATTTGAACCTCATTTTATGTTTTTCAGAGTATGCTGTTTGATCTATTCAGGGGCACTGAGTACCAAATGTACAACAGCTGTGAAAGTACTTTTCTACCAGAGAACCTTGCCTCTGGGTAAGTAAAAGGGATTACTATAGCTTCACAAAGACAAGAAGGGTTCCGAGTGACTTCAATAGGAGAAACACTTGAACAGCAAATTGAACTTTCAGGGGAAGCTTTCCCCAGCTTTTAAATTTCAAGGTTCCAACAGGATACTTAAGTACTGCTTACCTTAGCAGTGGATCAATCCAGTTCTCTTTTACATACAGGGAATCATAGAACTGACTCCATTCATCTTTTATCCATGTGTTCAAGTACAAGGCATTGAAGAAGAATCTAAGAAACTAATGATAAGTGATTTCTTTTAAATACGAATACTGAAGGTACAGTGTATAGAAGACTACAAAAAGATAGTTGCTTTTACTACAAACACAGCTGAAGAACTTGTTTATATTTTATTCTGTAATTATAATCATATGTGCTTGATATTTATAGGTTTTTCTTAGTTCTGTTAGGACAGCCCCATGTCTTTTAGCCCTATTTTATGAAACACTAATGGAGACTAAAATATTTTTAATGGCCTGAAAAAAAATCTAGGGGCTGCAACATGAGGATGTGTTAATACACTTTTAATTTGCTTCAAACATTGTGAAACAAAAGGTTTTATTCAAATTTAAAGTAACTGCAATACTGCAATTTGCACTGCACTACTGCAATACTGATTTTAATAGAATTATACAACAGAATTTCAGAGTCTAATATACCCACAATCAACTCCTAATTTCTATCGCTAGATGATCAATGGTGCCCAGAAACATTTCAGGCCTGGCACTGCATCTGAATTACTGAAGTTCCTTTCAGCTCCCTGGGAACTGGGCAGGGAGGATTGCTGCAAAGCTGTAGTAACCACTACACAATATGGTTTCTTCTTTTATTGAAATATAATTAATTGGCATATTCCCATTAAACTAGAAGACTGAAATTTTGCACACTTACACATTGTAGGGCTCTACATGCTGGAGAAATATCAACTAACATTTGAACTTCTGTTTCCTCTGAAGTTCACCAGAAGGTCAAGAGCCTTTCTTTAAAACTTGAACAGCTCAAATGGCCTTTTGAGCAGACTCTTGAAAAATGGCACTTGGATTCAGCATGTATCATTTACAGCAATATAAATTACAAACTTGAACCTGAACTTTTTCATTAAAATTCTTGGAAATGAAAGTACAAGCAAGTCTCATGCTGAAGTAATCCTAATAATAGCAAAAAAAAGCACACTAAATAATAAAGACATTATGAAACATACTGGAAAACAGTGTGCAGTCACTTGAGAAGCTCCAAATGGAGACTGCGGAGCTTAGTTCAGACTTGGCAATAGCCCTGTCTTGGACTGTTTCCACAGAACCATATAGGTCTTTGTATTGAGTTTTCAGTTCTGGGGGACTACCAAGGAGCTTCGTAACTCACAAGTGGTGCCAGGCCCAAGGTGGCTCAGAGCTTTGTGAAAAATTCAGCTATAAACAATTCAGATTTGACTCAACGTGTTTGCTGCAGGTGTTCAACCGGTTAGAAAGTCTGCTGCTTAAAATCTATAGTTGTGATGTGACCATTTCCAAGGAATTAACTTGTAAATTTAATCTTATTTTCATCTATTGTGCTTTTGGTAGAGTCAAAAGACTGATCAACAACTGAAGAACTAATGAATATTGCTCTCTTGGATTCCCATTCTTATATAGAAACTGCAGCTTTTCCACAAAATTGTAGATGCTGACATATCAACACACCATCCAAAAGAAGATATTTCATCCCCAAAAGCATGACTATAAACTAAGCTTTGAATTGCGAAGAAGTTGTTTTTTTGGTACTTCCAGATTCAGTGGAGTTTGCTAAGTATATGATAAGAGATGCAATTCATCCCATGGTCTAGAAACTTATTCATTCTTATGGATACTCTTTCTCCATAGTGCGTGCATGTTGGATTACATTTTTCACCTAACATAGTAATTTTTACTGATGCAATGTATAAATAAAATGCTAGAAGTCCAGGTAGAATTCATACTCTCCAACGGAACTGATGCACTGTATATACACTACTTCTAGCACTTATTGTGACAAAATTTTACATCCATGTATCCCAGCTGTATATATGATTACAGACCCAGACAACATGTTCCCTGCCAAAGTAGTCTTCTTACCTTATGAAAGGCCCTGACTATACACAAAGTTTATTTAAAAAGAGTGATTTTAAACCCATGTAAGCAAATGTGTATATAGGGGGTGGATTGAACATGGATTGATATACATAAAATGAGGCAGACCCTGAGGGGTGAAGCTAGTTTCAAATTTCTGGGTATTCAAAAATTGATGTAGAAATATTGCAGGTGGTGATTTATAAATCCTCCAGTTTCCTTTCACTAGCTTTCATTAATCTGAACTCCTCCTTCTCTGTGCCCTCAGTGTTCCTCTTTTATAGCCTAGTTCATCCACAGAGGCATCAATCAGTTGTCTACTACATTGCCACATGGAACTAAGCCTCTGAAATGTTGTTTCAGCTCTCCCTAACTGTTTTTCTCCATCTAGGTCTTCTAAATATTTGCTGTAATTATCTTACAAAGCACTTGTGACTCAACTACCTCTTCAAGGTAGATGAAACTATAATAAAAGCACACAGTGATTCCTAGGTGTTGTATTTAACAGCTGGCTATTACCCCTTGAGGCCTTCTCCTGCAACACCAGTTATATACTTGTTATTAACATTTCACACTTTATTAAGACAAGTGGGTAATTGTGTCATTGATAAATGTCATGATGTACTCCTATGAGGTACAGAGGGTGGTAAACTGTGTAATCAGATATCAATACTGTGATGTATGTATTAGTCCTGCTTTGCTCACAGTCCCTAGAGAAATGCTATGATGAGGCTATGTCCCAATATGCATCCTGCTAGATAAGGCTTCAAATGCTGCCCTGGGACATTATGCAAGCAATGCAGGGATGGCATTTTACAGCAAATATAAAAGAATAACATGTATGAAAACTACAACAGAAAAATAGGCTTGAGCTAGCAATGCATAACTAAGTTCTTAGAAGAACAATCACACTAAAATTACAAAATAGGGCTTCGTCCTATGGTTCTGTAATTATACAACCATAAAGTCTTTTTGCATATAATGTTAACATTATAGAGTGTGATCTTGTGATTTTCTGATCAAGCAGAGGAACATGTGTTAGTGAGATACCACTATAATTCTGCCTAAATGAAAATATTTGAACATACATCAACCACAGGGAAACACTTTCATTTGCATGGACTCGGTCATGAGTCCTTTATGAGGCGACTCACACAAGTCGATCTCATTCAACTGAATAGTCCATTTAATTTTATGAAGGCTACTCATTTGAGGAAGGTTTAACTGCACGGGTAAGAAAATTCCATTCATCCTGTGACGGGCAGAAAAATACAATTTTTAATTAAAGTAAATCTATTCTAAGTAAATATAAGTGAATAATTTTTCTGCATCTTTGCTGAACTCAGACACAATAGTCACGAGGCAAAATCTACAGGTCAGCATCCTGAAGGAGAACCCCAAATTTCTGACAACTTCTGTTGCTAAGGCTGCAAATCTGCCTTCTGCTGTTTTGTCTCTGTTGCTGGGGGGACAAAATGCTGCTTCTAAATCCTCTGAGGCAGGTGCATTAATATAATCTAGCATAATTTTGGAGACAAAGAACCTCTTCTAATGCAAGAGAAGAAAACCTAGGTACTGTGGTGATGAGGATCTGGTAAGATACTTAAGCAAACAAAGTTACATCTACAGGGAAAAAAGTAGCAGGTGCAGACCACTGCATAATGCAACACTTCCCTGTCAGAAAAAAGTTATTCCAGACCAGGAAGTAGAAATTAATGCTAAGTGAATGGAATCAACAAGAGATAACTGGCATCAAGTGGGAGAATTGTGTTGCTAGCTGAATGAGCTCAAGATGTATCCAATCCAGTGGCTGTGTCTAACATGTTTACTGTACAAAGGGCTGGGAGAGCATTTTAGGCAGAGTGATTTGTCTGTCTACCAGATTATGATAATTCTTCAAGCCACTTTTCTGTTCTTTCTAACGGTTAATGAAATGTATCATTTTTGTCTCTGGAAGGAATAAATAAAAAATGTTCCATAGTAAGCCCATCAAAACAAAGTGAATAAGAGTGTTTCTAAAAATGTTATGCATACAACCTAACATACCCTCTCCCTATATATTACAAAGCAACTGTTCTCATTAAAGAGACACTGGCATCCAGATGAACATTCAAACTAATCAGTATAAGGATAAGCCTTAGCCTTTGGAGTATTAATTGCTAAAATTTGTCTATTGTCTTTTAAATTCCACATTTGTTATTCAGATGCTGTGTTTGGACTATGCTTTAAAACATCTGGATAATCAAAGTAATTTAATTTTTAGCTTATTTACCTAAGAAAACAGAGCTTATTAAAAAGCATTGGTGCTCAGTTTATCCCTCTCCCTCTTTACAACATAGCTTTTAAGATAATTAGCACTTTCATCCATTTTGCAAGAGAAGCAGAAGATATTTATATTTCTACAAATTTCATAAAAATAAGCAAACAAGTAGTGGAGTGAACCCCAAATCTGTGACTCCAGAAAGGAAAAGGCAGGTGGAACTTTATTGTCGTGTTTCTATTTAGTAGCAATGGTTTGGTCAGTTAATGTATGTTGTTATAACAGGGCAATCACTGCACGCATAGTTCCAAAGGAGCAGTTGTTTTTTTGGGAAGGATTAAAAATGATGGAGGGACAATAGGCTTGACAATCAAATTGTTCAGGTAAAGAGAACACTAATCAGCAGGAACTGCAAGTTTCAATAGATTCATTGCTTACAGAAAAAAAGTTACCCTGCCTAAAGTCAAAGAGAGAATGTGAGTAGAACCAAGGTGTATGCAGGTTGGAGGGACAACTGTAAATCATGTGAACTCTAAATCATGACATTATTCTACCTTCCCAGATTACATAAAATACATTTTAACTTTGACTGGCAAAGACAAAGATCTTTGACTGAATATGAGACAGTCACTCCGTAAGTATAGAAACTGAAGATTTTTGTGATAAAAAAGACAAATTTAATTTCTGAATTTGAACAGAAAATCACACTAATTTCTCAATTTAAGTTATCCTGAAAGTTAAGCAAAGTACTCTGATTAATCAAACACAATGAAGAGATCATTAATTATTTTTTTAAAAATATTTTGTACGTTCATTACCTTCTGCATTTTTGCAGTGTCCAGAGATTTCACAATTCTGCTGAAGTGCTGAAGACCAAGCTCTTCTAGTTGAAAAGTAGCCAGATAACAAATAACTATCAAAAGATACATAGATTTAAAATGCAGCAGGAAATTCTAATAAACCTATATCCTATATTCAGCATACTCTGTGATTTAGACTGTTACTTTTATTTTAAATAGTCTTCAATATTATTTATCTAACAGGGCAAAATAATGCTTGATAATGACAAATTGTAATATGAAGATATAATGTTAACACTATGTTCATTATTAGTATTGTGACTCTGTGGTATGGTTCATATAAATTAGTTATCTTTTTTGAGAGTCAGATTCACGCCACTGCAAATCTGCACAATTTTATGGAAATTCTAACAGCTGAGGATCTGTCCACTTACACAAAAAATGTAAACCAATTGTAGCTATCTGAAATAATTCATACAAGTCCTTTGGATGCCTGCAATTATCTGCTTGCAAAGCTGGGAGATCTACTGTAGCAGCATTTGGAATCCTGTGAGGTCAAAGGTAAGATATTGCCATGATTCCACAGACATTTCATTGTGCCAACATCACCACTAAAACAAGAAGCTCTATCAACCCCTAATTGCTCGTTCCCATCCTTTCCCTTTGCTTCCTGGTGTTTCTTCTCTTGGGCAAGTACAGTCACGTGCACAGCCAAGTTAAAACTAAGGTTATGAATTTTTACCTGAAGCACTCTCTTGATCAGTTCACTGGATGGCTGCTAAACGTTAAGTTCTAACTCAAGAGAAGACATGACATAGGGGAGAGAATGAGTAGCCAGGAGTGAGACAAAGGGTGGCCTGTTTCTTTGGGTACTAGTACCAGCTTCTACCTGCATATTCCATCTGTGAAATTCTGTCTCAGTCTGGCAACAGGGCAGGGAGAACAGGAGTCAGATGTCTCCTGAGAGACATGACTGAAAAGTTTCTGACAGTATTATGTTGTTGGAAGCAGCTCTCTTTTAGTGTAACCAACATTTTCAGTGTAAGCAACCTTATTCTGGGAAAATGTAAACTGAACAGGAGACATAAAAGAAAGTTTTGATAGTGAATTTTGAATTTTTCAACATACTCTGTTTTTAATGTTTTCATATATATTTCACATATAATATATATATATTTAATATTTCATATAGATATGATACATAACAAAAAAATAGACATAAAATATGACATTTCTAGTTATTTCTTTTCCCTTTTTTGGCAAGTGACAATTTTGCAGAAAGTTTGTAATCTGTTTTTATTCAGAATTAGAATAAAACCAAATGTTTAAATTGTGAAATTCTCTGGGAAATCCAAATGTGATTCTTGCACCCCTCTCCAGCAAACATGCAGCTCAGTACAGGAAGAGGCACAGTCAGTGCTGTGAGATTTCTGCAGACCTATAAAGTTAATGACCTCCTGTGTCAGCTTCCATTTGACCAGATTTACTTTGATCAATTAGTCTTCACTTGCACTGCAGTATTTTAGCTGCCACCAAACAGCAATGATAAAATCAGTAAGTTCTGACCAACGTGTTGGAGCCAACTCAGTGTATCATTAGGCTTCAATCTTGTGCTTTAGCATAGCAACATATTTAAGCAGTCTTAGTAGAATATACATTTATCTCCTACAAGCTTTATTAAATTCAAATCTGCTCACACATAGCAACAGCCTTTATAAGCAGCTTTGATCATTTAAGTGTCAATGCAGCTTGGCAAAGGGAATCACAAGCGGCTTAAAAAAATGTAAGCCAATGACCTTAGACTCTCAACTTGTTGATAAAGGAAAATTTTCCGGAGCCTACCCTCTGCCTATGACTAATGGAGGCTTTTGAGTGGACCAGTCATGACAATCCAATTATAGCAACACTCAGCTTAAAGGTATAATTTATGTGCTCCAGATTCTGAAAAACATGGCTTTGGAGAAATGGAGACAATGAAGCATTACCATTTAGAATAAACTCAATATACTATTAATTTCATCCTTGACAGTTTAGGTTCCCTTTCATTTGTTATTTGAATTACATTTCTATACCTTGCCATATCATGATGGAAGAAATTAGAATTGCCATAAAAATTTAATAGCTTTAAAAACATGAAATGTAGATATACTTATATAGATAATCTTTTGTATTTTTCAACCACTTTGAATTAAATTGACTGGACTTTTCAAAGTACCCACAAAGCTGCAGAAGATATCTGACTTAGAGAACCAATGCCAATGCTATTTGTGATTCCAGCTTACTTAGGGACTTAATAAATCAACCTCAGTACTTGCATAGCATAAAAATATTTTTATATTACTTTGTAAGGTACTTCTCAATGCCTAAAATAGCTTTGGGAATAGTAGCTACTCTGATTAACTAACACACACTATCAGATATAGCTGTACTGTAACTGATTACAACCAAATAACTAATACATGGAAAATAATTGACCTCACTCATGGAGACAGACAGAAGTCTATTTATGTGATTGTGTTGGTAAATAATGAAAAAACCCATCTACGAGTAGAGACAATTGTAGCTTCATACTGTGAGACATGCTGTGTTCCTCAGCAGACAGAGCTTTGTTATACAATTTTGTATCTGAATACCAGAGGTACCAGGTTGTATAGAAGAGGATAAAGGGAAATCACCAATGAACAATTTTTAAAGTCGTGGTTAAGCTTCCAAGATACTTCTTCCAGTCACTGATGCTATTTTCCATATGCATGTTACCTAATCTGGAGGCATATTCTGCACAATTTTCTCAAGGTAAAATTCCAGTTAACACTGGGAGAGTCTAGACTATATAACAATTTCAGGATTTAGGCTTCACATTGTAAGGCCATTAGAAAAGGTACTGTATTTCATACTGCACTAGGCAAATGACAATGCATCAAATATAATAAAATATTAAGACTTGCATTAGTAAAACATTAAAAAAAAAATCTGTTGTAAACACATTGTGTGTTTACACACATTTGGTTTGTTAAAAAAACTTACCTATATAGAGATTACGCTCAGAAATCAGGCAGTATCTCCCATCCCGAACAAAAAAGGCATTGACAACTACATCCAATAAGGATTTATATTCTATGCATCCAGCTAGTGTATCCAGCACAAATTTTTCTTCTGTCACATTAAGAGTCTATAGAGATATAAAATTAGTAATGATTACTTACTAAGTGTTGTGTATGAAGAGAAATACAATCATTTTGAAGCAATTGGAAAACATGAATAATGTAATGAACAGCAAAGCCTTTGGTAGGGCTGACACACTTCTAATACTATCAAATATGGGCAGTCCTAACAAATTAACGACCCCCGTTAAGTAAAATGTAACCTTTCACAATGTTAAACTTGCAGGTTATCCGTTGACATACACATTTAGTTCAAAGGCCTTGATGTGTGACTGTCAAGAATTAATGCAAAGAAAATTTGAAATCTCTGAGCTATAAACAATGATTAATGTAGTCAACAGTATGACACTTTCAGTAAGAATTTGCTTTTCCAGTAGAAAACCCATTCTTTGTAGATGTGCTGCCTGGGGAGACTAAATGACAGGGATTATGGAAAAGACTCTTGATTGCTACTGCAATAGTCATATTCTCCAATATTAGGTTAGCAATACTAACTGCTAATAATATTAATTGCTAACCTAATATTGGAGAATATGAGTATTTTAAGCTAAACCTGTGGGTGCCAGGATTCTTGTTAATGCAGACTGTGTATTTCTTATCCAGCTGTGCTCTCAGTCACTTGCAATGTTCATGCAGTACCACAAGAGAACAGAAAGAGGAGGGTCAGATGCCCACTGCACACCACTGGCATCATAGCTCATAATTCCTTTAAAAAGTTTGAATGCTCCTGAACTTTACAGAGAGTTTCACTCATAATAAATTACCTAGTTGTTGTTACATGAGATAAATTCTAGCAACAAAATCTGAAGCCCAGAACAGTTTGTTATTACATGAACTGAAAAAGGACAGCCACAGTATGACAAAATGATAAACAATAAGCATTCTTTGACTTAAGGAGGTTATCCAAGAAACAAAAAAAAAAAGCTTCTTTCATCCTATGAACACATGAAAACATGTAATGCACATGTGATATATGATCTCTCCCACAGCTATGAGATGTGGGAACAATTGAACTGCAATAATATATCAGATCAGAGGTTCACCTTACCTAAGAGGCTATCTGCTAGCATCTTGATCGTTTTATTTCCCTAATGTGATTAATTTCTAGTTTAATAGTATTATTAGAGGCTTCTGTATGGTACTATCTAGGGCTTTGAGCAAATCCAAGGCAAAACTTTAAAATTAAGGCAAAACTAAAAAAGTTCAAATTTTTAAATATAAAAAATTATGCAGAAGCATTCCAAGTATATTTTCTCAGGTTATCATTCAGGTTAAGCGTAATTCTTTTTTACTAACTCCTCCTCAAAAGCCAAGTTTCATTTCTTCCAATTTGTTCATCATCACTAGAAAAAAATAGTGCCTCCATGTAATTGTATCCATATCCATATATATACATATGGATATATATACCTACATATATCCTTGCAATTTCTTTTCTACCATTGGGCTTACACTAACACATCTGACTACTTCTCTAGCAGAACTGTAACAGACAGTATTACTAATGATGCACATACAGAACCTGAATCAAGATCAGTTTGTGGTTTTTAGGTCTTAAGGCTAATAATAGTTATAATGATAGAAAAGCTTTATTTCTATAACCAAAGTAATTAGATATGACTCTCAATATATTCTGTGCCACAGGTGTGGTTGGTAAGAATAAAGAGTGGTGTAACTAAACTATTCGTTACATGGAGTCATGGAAGCTTCACAAAGTCTCCTGGGCAGCACCAGAGACTAAGTGTGAATAAGCAGGACATCACTTACATTCTTAATCAGGGCTCTAGAGAAACAAAAACCAACAGGTTGTGTTTGAGATGGGACAAAGATCAATGGGGATGCATTTAGGAAAATTAAGACAACAGAAGGAGGTGGCAAAAAAGGAGCATGGAGAAAGGAGTAAAAAGGAACGTAATGGAAAACAGGAGATACAGAAGGGCTTAGATGGAGGATGGATACAAATGGAAAGCAGGGGAAAGAGATCGAATGTATCTGAAAATATACAAAAAAATTAACTTGATGGGAAGCAAGGACTCCATCTTGCTAAGCACTGAGCATTCTTGTGAGGCAAGTCTATTCCAAATATACCTTTTCTGGATGAAGACTTACGGAAGTTCTTTCATAAAAATGACAAAGAAAATCCAGAACTCTAACAACCCCCTAAATGTTCAATTATGTACCCCCTATTAGATATGAGATATCTGAGAATTCACCACAAAAGGCAAAAGAAAACATAAAATACCTGAACAGCAAAGTGAGACAGGATGACATAGTTCCAGTAACAGTGTAATTGTGATATTTTGAATCTAAAATACTTCTTCGCCTTGAACAAATGCTGCTGTTCATGAACAAATCAATCTGTCGACCATAGTAGCTCTGACAATTAATGGAAAGTCCATAGTAAAACTGGACAAGCTCATTGGAAACAAGCCCAACAAAAACTCTCACAGCTATCTCTTGTACAAAGCTAAATTGTTTCCAAGATCCTTATTTGATTAGAATTTTTGCATTCACCTTCTGAGGAATTTGATATATATCATACATGTATAAAGTGCTGAAACAAAACAGTGCTTTTCAAATGTACTTTTGAGAGATGACCAAAAGTAGACAAGCAGACAATAAGAAGACAACACGAACCTCAAATCATATCTCCTATACAGTTCAGACTGCAGCATAAAATGCACTTGCATATTTACATTTACTTCTTTTACTCTTCTGAGTTAACAAGTCAGTCAGAAGTTAGTTGTTAGGACAAACACAGAAATAAATGCTTACTCTTAATTCATGAACAAGAAAATACATAACCACACATGGCCTCAAGATAAGCACCAAGGGGACAGGAGGTGCAACTGGGGACTAAAGTATGTGCACCACAGACCAAAGAGTCTTCTCATGAAATATCATTGATTGTACCTGCTTTCAAGTACAAATGGTACTAGGTGTTCCGCTTCTACTTATAATACTTGAGAGTAGTTAAGCAGCCTGAAGCTGTGTCATCTAAGGAAGTGATCTCATCAGAACTCATAATAAACTAAACAAGACTGGTCAGGAACAGCACTTCGATAAGAAATCTCAAAGGTGAGCCAGTTGTTGGGTAAGCCCAGCTGATAACGTAAATGAATCAAAACCTGAGACAATGCTTTAAAAAGTTATGATACTCTCTGCATAGAAAGTGCGTTGTGTCCTGAACAAATTTCATCAAGGATATTTACTGTTTATCTGTATGTGTGAAATCATAATTACTTTAGGAACATAATATGTTGGGTAGGTGTCACTTGTAGCACAAATCTGTAAGTGCATTCTTTCTGTGTGGCTTTATGGTGCTTTTTATGTCAATGGGATGTATTTCAGAAATGGGTCAAATGGTCCTGAAACAGTACAATATTATGACAGATTGTACATTTATAGAATCTTTTGCATTAGGTTCTCAAAACACTTTACTAACATTAATTGCATTTAATGAGATTCCTTTTGGCTAATGCTATTTTGCCAATGCAGGAAGTAAGGTTTGGAGCAGATAAGAGATTTGCCCTAGGCGACAAACTAAGTCATTGGTGACAACAAGAAAAGAATTAATAAATGCTAATTTCTGAGCCTTTGTTCTGTCTATCAGATCATCTTCCTACCTTTTCAAGTATACTTTACTCATGTGTTTCTCCAAAACAACTAGCAGTTAGCTATGTTTGCAAGTATGTTGTGTGAGTCCTTCAGCACGAAGGCCAGATAATTTACAGGTGAAAGTAAGACATGCAGCTATCATCTTCTGTTGCACCAATTATTGAAACTTACCAGAAGACTAAACAGATCTTAAACAATATGCCTATTCTATGCTCAGGAAACAACATCTCTATCTCTAATGTTTATTATTTCTTATTTTGTTGTGTAAAGAATAGTAAGTTTATGGTAGATGAATAGTGCATAGTTCTAAATTTTTAATATTTGGAAGCCTATATATTACTGTGTTGACTAATGGTTACACTGGATATAAGTAAAATACAGTCATATGTGTTCACAATGTCATTCCCATAAAAATATCTGAAAGTGTTCTGTCTATGGCATTAAATTTCAGCTTTTTCTAATTCCCAAATGTTTATGTTATAAAAGAATGATCCTATCTGAAATTAGCCTAAGTGATCCTGTGAAAAAAACATTATTTTTGTGTGAATATGTGCCAATTGGTGTTATCTTATCCTTAATGCCCCTAGCCTGCCTCTATGGATGTGCTTTTCTTGTTCCCTGACACTTAGCTGTAGCTGGGAGACAGTCTGGTTTCTTCAAGGAGAGAAGAGACTGTAAGAAAGCTTAAGCATTTAATAAAAACCACATTCGTACATAAAGAACTTTCAACATGTGTTAGTACAAGAAATGGCAGGAATTAAATGGAGAAGTATCTTCAAAAAGCAAGCTTTGCCACCGAGGATGTATGGCAATAAGGATGATTACAATGGGACCTGTTTAAGGGTCAGAGAGACCAGAAAAGGGTGGGTAAGGAGAGAAAGAAAAGCACTTGTTTCTGGAAAGAAGGAAGAAAAAGAACATCAACATTGCCTCTGTTCTTAGAACAAAGATTTAGTTTAAGGTGAAACAAACATTTTAGAAAGAAGATAATATTTGATGAAAAGATAAAATAGCTTTTGCTTCCTGAGAAAACTGAGTAATAGTATTTATTGCACTTCTCTACTTTTAGACAGAATATGCACATTTTGCAGATGCATTCTGATTAATGATAGTGCTTCAGATATAAGTACTAGTCTTCTACAAAGGTCTCATCAAAATGCTGTGGAAACGAAAGAAAGTATTCCTATTGACTTCACTGGGGTTTGAATCAGTCGCCAGAACCCAGTCCTCTTTTCCTCTGAAGTCAATAAAAATGCTTCCAGTAATTTCAACGTAGGGAAAAAACTTGGGATCTTAGGTTATAAGTAGGAAAAAGTCCTGTTTCTACTACTTACAGTCTATGTTTCAGTCACAAGCTAATATTTTTACCTTCATGAGGTAATGGTGACCATCTTGAAGAAGTACAGTTAAAGTTATTTTCCCTTATACTTAATATTAAATCACATGAGCAGGACAATGCAGAAAATCAGGTTTCGTCCTTTCCTTAAAAAGTTCCTAATCTACATTTATGTCAGTAACTAATAATACATATTAGACTTATGTAATTTAGTAGGATTTTTTTCACCACAGGTATCAAAATAATCTTGGATTACATTATTTTCATATTTGAAACCAAATCTATGACTTTTGGCATTTGGAAATTTTACTCACAGTTGAGTGGGCATGTGTGAGACACACAGCTGAACCAACACAAATGAGAACTACAAAGAATATGCCAAATTACACCATGTTCTTGCAAAAAGGAAAGCTCACAAACAGGTTTATCTTGCCATCAACATTAGGACGACAAAGGAGTAAAACAGTGAATTTAAGGTGGCAGTTCTGATTTTACAGAAGTAAGCTTTTTTGTAAATGGGACTTATAAAGGTCTGATCCTGCAACTCTAATTGAAGCAAATGAAGCAAATAATTCCACTGAAAATCAAGTGAGTTATTTGCATAGAAAAGGCACAAACACTGCGTGGCAACTTCTGTATTAAAATCTGTGTCTTGTTATCACAGCAAAAGCTTGATTCTAACAGTCACAAAGAACTAAAAAAAAAAGCCTGGGATGCTTCAGTTAGGTATGAAACATAATATTTTTTTTTTTTTTTCACAATGAATCAATGCAGTCCATTTCTATAAATGGCCTGATGAAAAAATACCCTTACATACAATATACATTGGATGAAGGATCACTCTGGATATGAGGCATTTTTGATAGATTTAAATGAAGAATACTTAATTAAAAGAGGAGGGTTTAGTATACAAGAACAAAGATGTTATCTGGAGGACATTAGTCTGATGAAAGGAGTATTAAAATGCATTTAGGAGGATAAATATGGACATTTAAATGAAGAAAAATAGAAACAGAGATGTAAAATTGAATGTGAATACTAATAATTTAAAGAACTGAGATAGACTTGAATTATTTTAAGTTAATGTGTTATTCACAATTCACAACTCTGTTTTAGTAGCAACAAGGTCACAACACTGAAGCAAAAGCATTTATTTGCACTTAGTTGTTTTAGGAGGCTTGAGGGTTATAATATGATTCTTCATGATTGAAGGTGAAGGCTCTTTTGTTGCAACTACAAATTACACATCATAGTACTAATGAACCTATATTCTTATTGAAAATATTTGTAGTGAAAAACAAGTTCAATATTATGTTATAAGCATCATAACTTACAATACAATAAACATGAAGACTGAAAATAAATGAATTACTAGTCAAAGTGTGGTTTTCTTCATGGAAGAAAATCAAGTCTGATCATTCACTGAGAACAACAAATAGAAATTCTTTTTATGATGTAAAATTCACATGTTGCAGAAATAAAATGTATGGAGTTTAACACAGAATCACCTCTAGACATCTAGAATGTTTTCCTCATTCTAATTAGAGGAAAACATGTTAATTATCTCCCACTATTCAAGAACTAAAAATCCTTACCCTATTTCAGTTGTATTTCTCTACAAACGGAAGGCTAATGAACGGTGAGTTTCCCTAACTCTACTTGTATATGGAAGAGTGAACTGGGAATCAGAAGACAGGAACTGAGACTGGAATGTGTCTTTCTCTCTTGCTTCCAGAGTGGCCTTGTAGAGAGTATGTTTGCTTTTGACACCTTGGTTTTAAACACTATTCGTTACCTGACAGCAATTTATTTATGCATTTCCATCACACTAAAAAAGATTCTATCTTTATACATACAGTTGTTCAGATGGACCTGAATTACTGTCAAAATAATGGTTTACCTCTGCTCTTTGAATTCACTTTCTATTCCTTCAGCCCTAATTCTCTGATTGCCTATTTCTAGCTTGAAATACTGAGTAGTTGCAAAATACAACAAGTGGAAAAAAAAAACGTATCTCAAGGTTTACTGGATGTGTTATCTGCTTGATCTACCTCAATTACAAAAATGCAGGGAAAGATGGGTGGTACAGAGGGATTAGGTGTGTACTGTAAATGGACTGTGTAAAGCTAAACCCCACCTAAAAGCATAACTCGTGGTAGCAGTATCTAATGCCATCATTTCTCTATAAATAAAGATGGCCAATACATATCTTATTTACACCAATATAGGTACAGAGTCATGCTTCTGACTTTGGGCAGTCATACTGGAATACACTTTGAGGCAGACTGCACAACCAAATGTTTTTCAAACAGATTTCTATCTTGAAGCTTGAAACAAGATTTCCTACAATGAGATAATATGTTCAGATGGGAACATTGATATTTAAATAAAATTATAAATACACATTAAGAAATAAAAAAACTAATAATCCAGAGGCTGCTTCTGCTTCTGTTGAAATTAATGGATACCTTTCCATGCTATTCAAGAGGAATAAGATGACAGTGTCTCCCTTAGTCTGACATAAGGTACTGATATTTGATAGAAAGTTGTCAAATTTTCAGTTTTGTAACTAGCTATTTGGAAACACTAAGCAGGGTTTAGTGTTTCACAGGGAAATCAAACACAGGGAAAGAGGGATCTATTTTCAAAGTGGCACAAAGGGGTCAAGCAGTGCCTTACAAATTTGGCCTTTTGGTTTTCTTAGGAAATTCCATGCACATTTTGCCAAGTGAAAAAAATCCATTTGCATGAGTTTTGTGTGAATTTATACTGTAGCAGTAAGCTTCCCTGAAGATTCTCTGTGCCCTTACCCAGGGCAAGCAGAGCTTTTGCTACAATACAGGATGAGACTGGGACAAGCCATGCTGGGTCAGTTGGGAGCTCAAACTGATAGCAGAGAGCATGTCTTGCCTATCTTCTCTGTGGGCTTCAGTTTGAAGAGAAAGAGAGATTTCTGATTCCATTTAGATACAGTAGAAACTGGAACCAAACGTGCAAGAACTTGGAAGTGAGCAGGACAAAACGAAAAGTTTGAGGTGAGCCAGACTTGCTAGACACTGGAATCAACAACTTGAAGAGTTGGAACTTGGACAGGTTAAATGAAGAGACCTGGGCAAGTAAGTTTGAGGATGGGCAAGAGAAAGGACAGGGACAGAAAGATGATAGAGCTTAGAACAGAACTCAGGTTATCTTTCTCTTCCATCTGTCCAATATTTGGCTAGCAGTGTATCCCAAACCTCTTACAGTACAGCTGTTTCACAACCATTGTGAACTGCCAAAACCATAAAAATTTCTACAGGCATTTAGGAAAGAGCAAAATATACTACTATTATTTCACACAACCAGGTATTTTGTGTTTCGTTTTAATTATTTATCTAACCTTATGTGTAAGTAAAAATGGAACTTCTAGAGATGAAGAGATCCATCTTTGCAGCAGCACAGTGAAACCAATGGAAATGTTGTGTTGGATTTTGAGGAGAATAATCAACAAAAACCAATTCTATACTTATTAAAAGATCTAAAATGGAAATCTATCAGTTACTCTTTGCTATCATTTTTAAAGCAAGTTATTCCTAGTAGCTGCTATATTTTTATCTAACAGCTTTGACCTTTTGGATTTTATGCCTCTTTCTTTTTTTATATATTCATATTATAAAGTCCTTCATTACATCTAACATACATTTGCTTGCCCACTTTAACTTCTTTTCCCGTGCCTGACTTTGTCAGTCATTTTTACTGCTTTAATTTGCAACGATTCCCACAAGAATGGTCTTATGCCCCTGGTAGATGGTTGTCAGGGATGTTTTGATCGAGACAGATTGTGCCTTCCAGACTCACTCCCTTAGGATTAAATCCAACTTACTTTCATAACATATTCATATTTATCATGTACACAAATAAGAACCCTACAGTTTGAATTGCTGGCCTTTCTCTATGACATTTACTTCTTGTTCTTGTCAGCTTAATTTCAACAATGCCAAAACAAAACTTCAGTAGTCTCTTGCTACTTCTTTCTTCAATTATTGGTACTGTTGCCACACTGCCTGTGAGCTAGCTTGTAACTTTAGAGGTCATTTTTCACATAGACTGCTCTCCAGGATATCATAACCAGCCTATGTGTACATCTTCTTCACTCTTTTTGAACAGCTGGTTTCAAATTTCTATGAAGCTATTGCTTCATAGCTAAAAATCTAAGGTAGTGTCTCAACATTTTGTATTTTATTGTAATAAAAATGTCTACCTTGGCTTTAACTAACCAAATTTTTCTCTAGCAAATCAACTATCTGGAAGGGGCAATGGGCACAAGTTGGAACACAAAAGGTTCCACTTGAATATCAGGAAAAACTTTTTCACAGTGAGGGTGACAG
>BJBW01001152.1:40005-57315 GCA_004320125.1 Scolopax mira
TTCTGAACTGCGTTCATATAGCCCATTCTATGATTCAAAGTGGGCTTTAGTCATTGATGAAAAATGTCACTGTAAGAAAAATCTATCAAAGTTACAACATGTTAGAAAACAGATATCTTTATATTTAAAATCACATAGTAAAACACATTAGCAATGTAAGATAAACTGACACAATATACCTGCAACTTCTTAGCCGATTCGTTCAAGAAATCCTCCACGCTCTGATTTGCAGGGTTAAATTTGTTAAGCTGTTGTACTATTATTGCAATATGTTTTCCATGGCTGACCATCTTCACCATGGAGAATCCTATAAATACAGTAAATCATTAATTTTTCATGCCTCCTTTGGTTGTAGCATAATGTATGTTGATAGGCTCATAGAGATGATATACTGCAGTAATGTAGAAAAGAACATTTAGGTCAAGCTTTCAAAATCACAGTTACTCAGAACGGGTAATGGGAGAAATGAGAATGCAGTACAAACATCAATAAAGTAGAAGACATAATTACATATTTCTTATTCTGAAATGTCTCAAAAGATCCTTAGGATGATACCTGAAATTATTTCTGTATCAGGTTATTTGATGAAATATAATTAGAGATAATACTACAGAAAAGCATGAATTCTTGCATGTATGCTATACAGGTCCTATTAAATACATTACTCTTCCCACTGAGATGCAACTGAAAGCAAAATTTCTATCACATGTTGCTGCTAACAGCCTATTTTTCCAGAATAAAAAAAAAAAAAAGAATAGGAACAGAGAGGAATCATAAGGAAGCATTGAAACAGTGTTGGTCAGCAAGCTGGGTAGCAATCACAACGCATCAGTAGTCTAGGCCATCGCCAAGGCTTTTGAAGGCACAGCAGTTGGATACATTTTTATGCTTGATGCTTTCTTTGTGAAATGACTAGATTATGTCTATCTCAAATGATGTCTTACTCATATGCATGAGAGTTTGCAGAACTGGCTACCTCAATTTTAATATTCACATGACAAAAACTATAATTAATTTTTTTTTACACTTGCACATGTTGTTGTGTATGAAAGACCAATGATAGCAATAATCAGGGGTGAAAGTCATTAATCTCTTTTAGCAATGGAAAAAATGAGCACAGGAACCATTTTTCACGGTGAAAATAAAAATATATTTAGAAAATCATTCATGTATTTTATATATCATCATATTCTGATGTTACAAAAAGATGCTTGATCGAGATGATTCATTCCCAGTGGGGTAAAGATAATTAATTTATTGTTTTAAAAGGGTATCATAACATTTACAGATACAGTGTTTTTGTACCCTGTCTTTCAGCATTTTCATACTCAATAATTACCTAAACAGCACTTTTAATTAGTGCTAATTTCAAACTGCTGAAAAAAAATAATTTTTCTGTGATCATGCTCAATATAGGCATTTAGTTACCTGGTATGACCAAGACAAAATTGAAAAAAGAAGTTTTGCAAAACACGGCTGGGTCATGTCAAGGGATGGAAAATTAAAAAAAAGAGGTGCTACTGTGTCTCTGTTGCAGAGGGAATCACCATTTCTCCACTCCTCTGAGAAACATGATCTGTTTCTCTGTACCTGCCAAGGTTCTTACACTCACAAGGGATTTTGGATAAGGGAGAGAGAAATACTTCAGTACTCATTCAGGCTGAATTCTAATTCAGGCTCCAACAGCTCTCCCTGTGATAAATAGCTTTTCTTATGGCATAGTAGAAATGAGTTTGAGCTCTCATGCTCTGTACATGCTGATATTCACCTTTCCTCTCCAAATAACAATCATTAAAATCAGAAACTGGAATATAAAAACCAAGACATACAGCAACGCCTTGAGAACTCTGGAAATGCAGGGTTTCTTAACAGAAAAACCTCACTTGTGACTTTATTTAAACAAACTGCTATTATTATCATGATTTAAAACATACATATTAGGAATAAAATACTTTATGTTGTGACATGCAGCCCTAGTTCCACACAGCCATTTAGGAGAATGTTCTAATTGCTATGTGTAGAAATGATATGTACTGTGTATGAAATGGTAGAAATTTTCTTCCATTAACAGATGTAGAATTGCAGTTAAAGGAGGTAAGAACCTGACTTAACCTTATTTTACAATGGAGCTTGGAGATATTTTGAAAGCAATTACATAGGACAAGACTGGCCACAACTGTGGACTAATTTCCATGACCTGAAATATTCCTTCAAGTTTTACACTGGCTCCTATGTTCCTGGCCTAGAAACAATGTGATTGCATTTCCTCTGGTAACAGCTGTCCTTCTTAAAGAGAGAGCTGAAATAAGCCTCCCTGCAAAATTCAGTCAGGTCAAGTACGTACCGCTCAAAATGAAATAGGTGTTTCTCTCAGTTGTGTGCTAGAAAAAGAGCCACTGAATACAGGTTACAATTGTCCCAACGGTTACATCCTGCCATTCTCATTCACTGTGGACTTTTCTACATCACTGACTGTCACCTGAGCACAGCAGAGAGCAGTTCTGGGCACAGGTTCTCTTTTCAGCAGATTCCTTCCTTAAGGCAGCAAAACATCAGCTGGAGAACATTCACGCTGAGCAGCCATGCCCTGGATCTTAGGTTCATTTTTAATTTACAAGTATTTCAGTGTTTTGCATACCTACTACAAATATTTTCTTTGACTCAGGTTTGGGTTTTTTTTTTTTTTTTTTTTTTTTTTTGGTGGAGATATCTGGTGGAATTTTAATAATTAAATATCCCCTGTACAATACCTTCTGGAAGTAAGTTGTGTTATACTTACCAGATAGGTAAACCAAAGGACACCAAGGCCGGCTACTTGCCCCAAAAATCAGAACTCCGGGTACAAAGCCCAATCATCCTCTCAACAGCATAACACTGGACCCACTGATCTACTGATCTACTGTACTGTATTTATAGACACCTAATATACGAGTGAAGTAGTTGCAAGCCTGCCGAGGGCACCAGGGTCTTCCTGCGTGCCACACTCATCAAGCATTTTACCCATTTTTGTTTTCCAAGGGGTGACACACGGCTGCAGCCCCCTTACCGCTCGCTGAGGCCGGTCAGCCCGACGGGGTGCAGCTCACCGGGCCCCAGGGCGCGCGCCGCCGCCTGAGGCAACGGCGCGAGCGCGCAGCCCCCACGGGCGGCCCCTCAGCCCGGCCGCTGCCCAGTCCCGTACCTGGCTGTCCCCGCCAGACCAGGCGGTCGCCTACGTCCCTGCCGGAGCCCGCCGCCCCTCTCTCAGCGCGGTGGGACCCGCTGCGCCCACCGACCCGGTCTTGTCCGGCCCGGCACCGTTGCTAAGGGACGCGGGGGCTGCTGGGACCTGTAGTTCGCCTGCGCACCAGCGGTCGTGTTGCGGAACGGCCCGATCTGGGGCAAAGAACTACCCAGCCGGGAAAAAAAAGATGGCGGCGATTGTTTGCCGCTGTTGTCAAGCAACCCGTTCCGCCCCCTCTCCTTTTTTCCCTCTCAGGGGCGGCTAGAAGTCAGTTAGCCGATTACCAGGCACTGGGGTGGGGCTGACTTGTCACAAGCAGGGGTTTGCTGTCCTGAAGCGAAGACGCTCAGGGCTTGTCCGTGGAGAAGACTACCAGTCCCAGCATCCGCTAGGCCACAGCGCTTCGCCTTGCTCTCCGGCGGCTGCGAGGCGTAGCATGCGGGGACGCGTAGTCCCTCCGCCCCCTCCCCGTTTTACGCAAATGAGCAACAGAGTGGGTGGGGCGAGTCTGCCGCGGGGAGGGGGCGGGAGGACCGTCCCCGGCCGCTTTCCCATTGGCGGCGGCAGCCAGCGGGGCGGGAGAAGGTGGGTTTGCCCCTGCGCATGCGCCTGGTGGCGCGGGGCTGGAGAGGGACGCCGCTGCCGGCCGCGCGATGTTTTGGGGTCTGTCAGCGCGGCGCAGCGCCCCGTCCCTGCGCTGAGGGCAGCGCGCGCTCCGCAGCGGCCGGTAGCCTCTGCCCTCAGGAGGCGGTGGCGGCAGAGGGGGGGAGGAGGAAGAGGAGGAGGAGGAGGAAGAGCGACGACGACGACTCGGCGGAGCCTCCCGGCGAGGGGCAGGGCTTGCCCCGGTCCCCCGAGCGGCGCGGGCGGACGGGCAGCCGGCAGCCCCCCTGGCAGCGGCAGGCGGCGGTGGGGCGGCAGCGGCGGTGATGATGAACAGGTTCCGAAAGTGGCTCTACAAACCCAAGGTAAGTTGTGAGGAGCTGCCGGCGCCGGGCGAGGTGGCCCCTGTCCCGGGGTGTGTGTGTGGGGGGCATCTCGCCTCGTCTCGTCTCGTGTTCACCCTTACTCCGCCGCCGGGAAGTCGAGGGGCGAGCGGAGGGGACGCGGAGGGAGGCGGGGGGGCGCGACCGCGGCGCTGTGGGTCGTTTGGCGCCGGTCCCTGCGGCGGGTGCTGCCGCCGCGGAGGTGGCCGTGAGGTCGGTGCGGAGCCGGCGGCTGGGGGTGTGAGGGGGAGTCGGTTGGCTCGTTGTCGGAGGAGTCCTGTCGGGCGCCGTTCGGCGGGGGCGAGGCGGGAGGGGCCGTGGGCGCGCGCGGCGGCGGAGCGGGCGGGCGGCTCGGAGAGCGGAGCGGCCCGCGGCGGGGGGGGGAGATGACAAAGCAGAGCCCGTGCCCTGGTGCTGGTTGGACCCTGGCGGGAGCACGGCCTCGGGGAGGAACGCAGGGGGTTCGGGGGTCTCCAGCACCGGAACGGCCGGTGGCGCGGAGGCGGTTGTGGCGGCACCTGGGTATCCCCGTGTCGGCGGAGCTGCCGGCGGCCGTGTGCCGCGGTTTGCGGGGGAGATGCGGTTCAGTCAGTCTTGTTTTGCTGTCAGTGCTGTCGGCGTGCACCGACTGAGAACTTTTAAAGTTTTTTGGGGTTTGGGTTTGGTTGTTTTTTTTAATATAATTGTTGAATGGCGCACTGTAGGTGTGCTGTTTCTGCCCTTTTTCTTCTCGCTTGGCAATTTTTGGAAGGAATCCAAGAATCATCGCTTGCTTTGCAATGAAATGATCGTCTTTTGGCACGAGTTAAATAACAACTGTCTGGAGAGTGATCTTGTTTCACGTGCGATGTTCAGATCCTACATGAAGGGCATTACATATTGTCAACCTTTACAGCATCGCTTTTTTCCCAGGCATTACAGCTGTCAGTATAGTTACTTAATCCATGAACGACGGCTTTTAATTTTTGCCCCTTTTTGTCAGTATCCCCCCCTCACCCCTTTTTTTTCCTTTTTTTTTTTTTCCCTTACGTTTTAATTTTAGTAAGAGTGTTAAGTCTCCTTTTTTTTTTTAAGTCTTCTGTGCACACAGTTCTCTTACTCGAATTGCAGCCGGTATGCTAGGGTTTAAAAAAAAAAAAAAAAAAGGCGAATAATGCAAAATAAAAGTTCAGATTGTGCTGGCTCTATGGGTTTTGTGTGGTGTTGTAATCCGGGTGAGTACTGTTGAAGAATATGTACTTGTCTTATACTGCTGCTGAAAACTGAAAGGAAAATAATTTAGACATAAAGTAACTGAAAATACAATTAAAAAAAATGACAGGGAGCTTTCAGTAAACTTCGTTATTAGTTTATGTTTTATACCAAGGAGCAACAGTTAATGAATAACAGGAAATACTTGTAATCTTAAATACAGAAGAAATAATTGTAAATATAGCTGTAGTCACTTTTAAAATAAAAACTAATTGGTTTTCACATTAATATATTTTCTAATGGAGACTTCATCTCTTTATGATGAAGCTTACCTTATTAATATATCTGGTTCCTATGCTGTGTGTGTTCAGCATCCAAAGTCTGTATCAAACAGAATATGCTTATATTTCTGTGTGACTCTTCTGTGGGTAAAGGAACTTTCCAAGCCTGTTGCATGACACTGGGCCACATAAATCATTAACATCTATTGCTATTAATTTAAAACCTTTTTCCTCTGTATATTTATTCTTTCATTGTGGATAATTTTTGTTAGTCTCGATAGCTTAGTACATCATTTTTGTACTGTTGTTCAGAATGGGCTACTGGTGAGTTATAATTACGTTCCTTCAGAAAGGAGCATTTTTGTCTCATGTGCTATTGAATTGGTATTGATAATGCATTGAATACATAGAAGATGGAATAGTGTTTTTTTGGTGGAAATTAAGATGGAGGAGCTGACATTTAGGGACTGTAACTTTCCTGGTTACACTGCTTGCTTTTCTATTGAATCAAGGAGTCCTTAGGATTTCCTCTTGAAAGTTTTGTGGGTTCCACAGTCTGTTTTGAAATTATTTTAACTATTATGTGTCCTGAAGATGACTTTTTTGAATGTTTATTCTGGTGGGGGCTATTGCCACTGGTGACTTAGGTTGTTTAGTTATGGTCCTCTATTAGGTACTGCAGATGTCGGGTATGTGTTATCAGTTAGGTTTTGCTGCTTACTATCAATGCTGGGGAATGCTGCTTCTGAAGTATTCCAGATCCTTCCATCATATAATAGGACTTCTGCATGGCAGCAGATTTTAATGCTACTGGCATTGGTCCTACAGCTTTGATTGCCATTCAGAGATACTTTTGAAGGGGGGGGGAAGGTGAGGAATGACATCAGAGTGCAGCGAATTTACAGCACATCCCGTTCAGAAACCTGAATATGTGATTTAGCTTAACCCTAGGGGAACCACTTAATAATTTTTCCTAAAGAAACCCAACCCCCAAATATGTAAATTAATTCATCTTAATCTCTGTAAATGGGGGAGATGAGGAAATGGAATAGAACAGATATTGCTTAACAAGATGGACTTAGAACACTATCAGGATAATTGTCAAGTTCCTGTAAGATATAGGGACCTGCATCTAGACAGAGATATTTACTTGGTAACTGCTGCCTCCCTGTCTGAACATACCAAGGACTGGAGAGACAATGTGGGTGTAGGAAGTGGACAGTCTTAACTAATATTGTGAGCGTGTCACAAGAAGAGCACGACTTTGCTAGATCCTTGTGCAGTAAGTGCTCTTCCTGTCCAGCACTATTCTTCAGGTATGCTGATATACCAGACTTGAATAACCCAGATCAAATGCCGATGATAGAGGTAACTGGAGAATGAAATAAACAGTAGTGATGTGATCCGCTCAGTTGGTAGGAGGCAGACTTTTAACTGATGTAATAGAGACGGAGCAGAGATCGGGTTTGTTTCCATTCTCCTGTGCACATCGGTTGTTACTTAATTTCTTAAATGTTTTCTGTATGATGCATTTTCCTTTTTGTGACTGCAGATTCAGTGCTTTTAGTTTTGGAGGGTGGATGTGTTTTCTTTTGAACCAGGAGAAAACCAAAAGGAGTGATTTGAAGCAATAATGTTTTGAATTGCAGCACCCTAGTGGAACAATAGTATCTGTGTTTGACCTCCTCATGACACTGCAGGCTTCCAGGCACTGCCACCTTTCCGAGACAATGGATGATTCCTTCAAAATATAAGTATTTGTCTGTGTGCACAGATATATAAATATTTCTTGTCACTTCAGGGATTTTCTTATCTTGTACCTTGTGCTGCTGGACCATTCCACAGGTGTCAGGTCAGAACCTGCTCCCAGGCAGATCTCAGCATCCAGTGAAAATATGGAACTGGACTGCTTTTGCAGAGTTTTGAAGTGTTTTTAATATCCAAAGTATTCAGAATAATTTCTGTGAATGTTGATGCTTAATTCTGACAAATAGCTCAAAAAAAGCACAGGTAACTAGCTCACGAGGGTAGCTTTTTTGAACTGTGATCAAGTTCATTGATATTTTCAAAGAGTTGTTTGATATATTTCAAAGAATTGTTTTGTGTTTGCCTGTCTCTAACCACAAGACATTTTTAATCTGTTTAGCATAACAGCCTGAAACATCTTCTGTGTTTGTTTATTTTTTATTTTAATTTTTTTAAAATGTTGCTTATTTTGTGTTGGCATCTATGAATCTGAATAAATTTTTACCTGGAGAAGAAAAGCCAAGGAATATATTTTTTCATGAGATCTTCCCATCTTTTTCTGATAGTTCTTTCAGTTGTGCATTCCCTAACCTTATCTTTTGCTCCTAGGTTTTTTTTTTTTTTTTTTACATAGAAAAGAATGCAAACTTCTTGAATAAATGTTGAAGAATTTTTTTATGTTCCTACGATGCATACAAAATTCATAGTCATTGGTAGTAAAGATATTGCTTTGTGAGTCCCAGTTCAACGATGCTCACAAGGCTTGCATAAGCCTGGAGCTTTTGTATGATTCTTTTTTAACCCCCTTCTCTTCCAAGATTGTGCAAGGTACAGCTGTGCTGTTAGTGTCTGCCTTAAATAAAGGGCTGTGTAACTCCCATGGAGGTGTGAAGACAGGCTTACGGAAATGGCCCCAACTCGTATCTAGGAGTGAACACTTACTGACAAGTAGGTGCTCAGCAGACCTCCTTCACATGCTTCAGGGATTACTTATCTTCTCACCCAGAGTGCTTGGAGATGCTGAGAATTGTAGTTGCCGTCTTCCTGGGTATTTGTTTCAAAGTACTTTTCATTGGTTTCTCTTTGAAATCTGATCCTTGCTTTCTGCAGCTGGATGAGCAGATATATCTTCAAGACAAGAAGGTCTTGCTTCCTGTTAACGTGTTTCTGCAATGGTGCTCTCAGACCAGAAATAACTTTAAGGGATAAGTGGAATGGCTGGCACTTGAAGAAGACTTGTTTCTGTGTTAGTGCGTAGTGCTGTTCTCTGACTTTTTAAGGGTGTTCTTACTAAGCTACCTTTTAAGAAAGAAGCCATAGCTAGTAATAATAGTTGCTAATAATAGTTGTTGAAGGACTTTGAACAAAAGATAGGTATGCTAATTTAAGAAAGGCTTTAAAACAAGAGATATTACATGGATATCTTGGAAGAAGTTCCCATACAAGCAAGGTGGGGGGGGAGAGAGAATTCCTTGAGGATCAAGAGGAATCCCCTAAAGTATAAAAGCAAGAGCCAATGAAAAAAAAAATAAAATTGAACGACCTTTAGGAGTTTCTGCATTACTTACCACAAGGAGAAGTGTTTTTAAAAAAATCGTAGGTGAGGGTTGAATATTAAAAGCTGCACATAAGGTAATATTTCTTAGCAGTGCTGTCAGCGTTGCTTAGTGGCAGAACTGACTCAGAGAAGAAAAAGATGGGAAATAGAGTAGGAAATAGTCAATACTCTTTTGTGTTTTCTTTTAAAAAGTAAAAGAAGAAGCATGTTTGTAGGAATTTTTATTGATTGTAAGAAAAATAGGAAGGAGTCTTTAAAGAATAATAGAAGTTTGAAGTTTAGAAGAATACAAGATAGTAAAAAAAACCAAACCACAGCTATACTGTAAAAAGTGTTTTTAAAGGTGGGTCAGTAGAATGAGATGCAGGAAAAGGGAGAATTATTTTAAGCAGTGTTTTGGTGAATGGATATAGTCAGAAATCAAAAGGAATGAAGCTGCTGGAGTAGCCAAGTATCTATTGAGACCAGTGTTGGGGAAGTGAATGAAAAAGGAAAGATGATTTTACAGAGGTAGAAAACAGTTACTGACTTATTTTAGCTATGATTTCCAGTCTTAAAAGGGAAGGATTTGCTCTTCATAGAAGAGAACTAGAGTGAGTTCGGTCTTAGGGAAAAATGTCTTAGAGGAAACTACTTCAGTGAAGAGTGAAAGAAGAGGTAAATGCTATTTGTAGCATGAAGCTGCCTTTTGTTGGTGCCATACAATATTCAAAGCCTTTGGGCACAGCAGTTTATGAACAAAACTTGATATTTAATGCAGTATTTATATTAACATTTAATGACTTTAAGTTACAGAAGGATGAGGGTATTTTCTTACTTATTGATAACAATCCTGAGGAAGGCAACTTAACAGTATATGTTACTCAGTTTTACGTACTGAATTGCTTCATTTTTGAAGCACCATCTAGTGGTTTGAATGCAAGGATGGAAACTAATAATTCTTAGCTGTTTTATTCTAGCTTAGCAGCTGATTTAAGATAATTACCTGCAGTCATATTATTTCTTAGCCTTGATTTTTACCCGTACCTAAAAAAGGTAGGTAGGTAACTGTTGCAGTTGACTATTAAGAGAATTGCTTGGCTGTTCTTAATTACTCTAATGTGACTGAAATGCATATACCTAGCAAAATTATTTTTAATGTGGATTGCTGTGTGCAGAGTCATAGTATATCAGATCAAAGGTCCATCTACCCTGGTGTGGTGTCTGGTGGTTCTCTGTCTTTCTCCATGTCCTGTCACAGATGCCTGGGGAAAAAATATGAGATTAATAGAAACTGATATTTCCCCTGGGTTTCTTTTAAACTATGGCAGTCTGCAGCATAGGAGTTAGCTGAGTTGCAGATTGTACCCTTATAATTCAATGGCTTGTGAACGTTTTTCATTAAGATATCTAATAATTTTTCATTTCACTACTGATCTTCATAATAACTACTGGCTTCTCAGTGATTAAAACAGAGTTTCATTCCGGTGAGGTAAGCATTTTCTTCGTTAACTTTTTTAAGCAGTCATTGGTGTGACCTAAGGTGTCCCTTGTCCTGCAGATTGTCTTCTGCTCTTTCTCTTGGAACCTTGATTAAGGTGTTTAGATTCTGTTCCTCCCCTAAACCCCACCCCTGTCCTAGTGGTACTTAACAAAATTTAGAAAAAAGTACTTTTTAAATATTACAATGCATTATTCCTAGGTTATTTAAAAGAATGACAAAACAAACAAAAAATAATAAAAAACCTGCTGTCAAAAGTACCCTCTGCAGTGGATCATGGAAGAACGTTTTCTTACTGAACTAACTGAAAAATAAACAGCGGAAATGCTGTTTTCGTGCTTCATTTAACAGCTTTAATATTTATCATCTACTTTCATAGCAGTTGTGTTAGCAACATTAATTTAAATTCATTCACTAAAACTATTTTAAAATAATGGTGTTAAAAATAAATTAATTGAAAGCTGGGTGTTTGGCTCATGTTTGAAGACTGACCAGCTATGTACATGTGAAAGAGCGTTTCTTGAGCTTGGTCATTTTACTGGAGGATGCTGCTAAATTGGAGTCTGTCTTAGCTGTCATCTTGAAAGCACAGAATATTCCAACTCTTTATTGTATCTAAAATTACAAGCTGAGGGCTGTTGGTTTCAGGAACTGAACTGCTGCCTTCCTTGCTGGCTGAAAATGTTGAGTTCTGTAAACTCGAGCTTATCCCTAAGTCAGCTACAGCAAAGCACTTACCCCGTGCCTGAAGGATAGCTCAGTGCAGTACAATGCAGTTTGCCTTTGAGGCAGTGACAGCTGCCTGCTGTTAGAAAACAGGTGAGTGACAAAAGTTGTAATGCATTTTACAGAGGTCTAGATTTAGGACATAGGAAAGAGTGATTTATTTTTTTTTGTGAGAATGGACTACAAGATACACCCTTCCTGTCTCAGTATACCTTGCTGCTATAACTTGCTCTTATTTATTTTGATGATGTGGGTCAGGCTTATTACAAGCTGTCTGTGTATTTCTGTACTACCCTGCAGGCGGTAGGATTTTTCCTTCTTGACTCCACAGTAGTCAGGGACTTTTTTGCATTAATACCTTGGGCCTCTAGCATGGCAATTCTTCTTGATTTTTCACACATAAGAGTGAGCATCATGTCAGTTCCACACTGGGTGGGTGAATGAATGAATGAATGAAAGGAAAGCCAATGGGAAAGAGGAGACTGGAGGGACAACAAGTGAAGAAGATTGGGTAGAAGAAAAAGCTAGCATAAAACCGTAAGAAAAATAGTTTGGGGAAGAAAAAAGGAGGATTGCGTTCCTCTTTCAAAATGGCTGCTCTTTATTTTTCCATGGGACACAGGTTAATTTAAGTTGTAGTGATGTTTATGTTGGAATGTGTTAATTCCTACCATGGACTGTCACTTTGATCTCTGAGAATTATAGGTGGTTGAAGCTAAACTAACCGGATGCTCAGGGTGTTCTGCATTTCTGCCTTGCGTTCTTCTAATTTTCACCTTCCTTTGTAAAGTTCTTAACATAGGAAATGTTTCCTGACCTTCCGAAAGTTCATCAGATGTTCAAAAACCCAGTTTATTGATATTATTGTTTCCTCCCATTAAGGGAGCTGATCATTAAAGGGGTCTTGCATGTTTGGCTTTTGTGTGTTTGTCATCTAGCAATATCTTTTAGGAATGGTATGGGCTCTCATATTGTTACCTCCTTAATTCTCTTTCTGTAAGCACCAATCTCCTGTCAGAAGTTTCACCTTGATGTCAAGATCCAGTTGCTGGAGTTTTTGTGCTCTTGCTGTACAAAAGAGAACACAGCAGCATGCTTGCTATAAAAAACTCCAAGTCCTTTCAAAGCACTGTCTACTTTTACTTTCATTTTAAGATTCGTATGTAGAGAGTGCCTGCAGAGCTGTACATATTATTAGATGGTTTTTTAAACGTGTTTTTTTTTTATAAAGCTTGCCTAGTGTAGCTTATCTAGTTGTCAGCCATACAATATCTTGGCACAATTGAAATTATGTCATTTTTATGGTGTAAGATGAATGGATGCCTTTGTAGAAAAAGGAAGAGTTAATATGGTATTAAGGAGCAGGAAAAAATGTAAAGGGCTGCTGAACAAATCTCATCTTGAACCCGGGACTTATTTTGCTTTATTCTTTTCGGAACCTTGGAGGCTCTCACTGAGGTGTAAGAAATGAAGTGGAAATGGTAACAAGGTTTCTGTGTCCCTTGGTGATGATTGGTACCTGTTCATTCTGGAGCATGGTGGTTACTTGAGTGTAGACCCTGTAAGGATGTGTGGTGCAATAGGTGAAATGTATTGCATTTTTGTAAGTGATGTATGCATACATATAGGCTGTGTTGGGTGGTTATAAAGAGTATTAGAAAGTTTGCATTGATTCTTCTATAAGTTTCCTTCTGTTTGGTATGTATGCTTCTGGTGGCGAGTTTAGCCAGATCTGGAGGTCTGGCTAGGCAGACTATATATTGCAGTGGGCTCTTCAAAGGAATGAGCTTGCTGTGTTCCTCATACCTATCTTACAATTTTTGCATAAAATTGAGCATAAGAACGTTATGTCATGATCAGTGGCAAATAAATAGAAGAGGGCATGTTGTTTGATGTGCCTTATGTTAAAAAGGGCATATTGTTACTTACAGGTCTTCACTAATGCAATTGTTAATTTGGCTAATATTTTTGTGTATGGAAATGATTCCCGAGCATTTTCTTCTGAACTGATGTGTTTGTGTAGGAAACTCTGTTTTCAGATATCAGGGGATGTTTTGGTGGTATTTTATGGAAGGAGTTTGTTTTTAGTTTAACTGTATTTTGATAATTTTTTCCTAATTGTTTTGTCTAAGCAGTTGATTGAGTATATTTGAGGAAGGTAAATTATACTCAGAGCAATTGTTCTGTTTCAGTAAGACCTTTTTTTGGTGGAGTTTTGTTCGTTATTTTTATTGCTGTGTTGTTGTGGGTTTTTTTTCTTGGGCTACTTCTGTGTACAGTTTTGTTCACTGTTTGTGTGAACAAAAATTGCTTCCCCCTAGGTATTTTTGTGCGTACCTGCGATTTGCAACAATTTTTTTTGCTTTCTAGGTTTTAGTCAGGATACTTGCTGAAGACTATAGCTCATAGTAGTGGTGACAGTCGGAAGTCAGGTACTGTAGCAGAAAGGCAGTAGGCTTTTTTCTGCATTTCTCTCACTAAAAGGCAAGGAAGCAAGACTTGTTATTGGCATTTGTTTTTATTTCAGATCATATATTCCCTTGACACTTTTTTTTTACGTAGTTAATTTTAAAGATAAATTTCCTCAGTTGCCCACTGTATTTCCTTTGTCAATTAGTTTCTTTAAGAAAGCCTTAGCCTTAAGTTGCATCTATTTTTCAGTTGATGACTTATTTTTCTATTGAACCTTGTGAATTTGTATGTGGTACTTTTGTACTAGACTCTGCTGTGTGTAGTTGATAACAAGAAATGAGTAAGTTAATGTTAAATTAACTCATACCTCTGGATTTTAAGGTACTTTTAGATACAGAACTGTGCAACTTCTAAAAAAAAGAATCCATCTTTTAAAAACCATGACATGCTCTTCAGTATAAAAAAGAATTTTTTACTCCACATTAGAAGTGGAGTAAATTCTTTACTTTTCTTTAAGTAGTAAAGTCTTTAAGAAGTAAATTCTTTACTTCTTTAATTAGAAGAAATTAAATTCTTGATGTAATATTTATATATCAATCTATATGTACACATAGATATACTGTTCTGATGTTAACAAAGGAATGCAGGTGAAATGAAGGTGTCTAGTTGCTTTTGTTTCCTACATGAAGCAAAGGCAGTCCAATATTTAAATTAGTTAAAAAAAATGTCTGATAAATATTAATTTGTGCTCTTTGAAAAAAAAGATAAACCATGTATGGTGTCATAAATAATACTTCATGAGTGCTTCTGAAGAGTTAATAGGTAACAACCTTTCTCCTGGAAACATTAGTTTTAATGTAAGGAAGGTAAGCACGGTTTCTGCTTAAGCGCAGAGTCATTTGTTATCAGTCAAGTCAAGCAATGAAACACTGTGAAGTTGGTTCCAGCTCTTTTTGTAGTTGTCTCTCTCTCTCTCTCTGTCTGTATATATCTGTGTGTGCCTGTGTTGTGTGTAGTCCAAAATTTGTGTATCATCTGTGTATCTTTCAAATACAAGTAGTCATTTTTCCTAGCTTTGCAAGTGGGTGACTGAGGCAGGAAAGTGAGATGAGGTTTTTCAGTGTCAAGATGAGTTTATTCAATAGACAAATTGACCAGAAAAGCTTAATTTGGGCATTTCTTAGACATTTTATTGCTTGTTCCCCATTTTTTTCTGTCTGCTAATTCATGAGAGATTATTTTCCCTTTTAGGTTAAACTGCAATAACATTTTATAGCTGAAGCAGCAGACCAGATTGTATGTACTTTGCTATTCAAGGATTGGAGTGCAACTTATTGTTACCATATGCTAAGATTCACTGTCCAACTTTTGCTTACAAATAAGAGCATATGGGAGATAGGTAATGGTGATTTTCAACTCTTAATTAGTCATGTTTAAATCCAGTGCCTCACTAACCATGCCTCCAGTCAATTCTGTCTGTCTTTCTCCTCTCCCCCTTGTGGTAAAATCACTGCTGTATGTTGACATGCAAAACTTCTGAGGGGGGAAAAAGGTTTCCTTCTACTGAAATGCTTCTGTACTGTGGAGGGTGGAGTGTGTTTTCCAAGACACTACCTCTCCATGAGTCTGAGGTGCAAAGTACAGAAAATCCATTTCATTGAGGTGGCATATTTTGCTTACAGTTGATACGTTTTGTTTGTCTTGTGTAAAATAAAGTTGATGATGTGCTAAATGCCACATAATAAATTAGGGTTTAGAAATGTCTCTTAAATGCTGGCATCTGTGATGTATGTAGGTTTTTGCAGTGTCGGATAGAAGTTATATCAGTAATGACTAAACCTTTGAACCTGTTCGCTGTAAATTATGAATACATCTGTTTTATAGCTAGTCCATATAACAAGCCTGGTTACTTAGCTCTGTTACTATGTACTGTTTATGACTCCCTTTTACTGCGTATTAGGCAACTTTCCTAATATAATGACCTCAATCTTTTGCAAAGTACTGTAAGATATATAAGATTCACAATATATGACTCCTATCAAGAATCTTTGTGTGCTGCCCCTTTGAATTTTAAGTCAACCAAGATAATACAGAAAGTGCAGATCATTAGTCCACTGCTGGTGCTTCAACACAGGGCCATGTGCTTCTGTCTTGATTCACTGCTGTAAGTATTGGAAGATATCAGGCTGTTTGTATTGGATCAGCTTTCTAACACAGGTGGAAACGTATTTGCTTTTTTGTCATTTTGTGGAGTTGTTAGCTTAACTGGGGAGAGGGGCAGCACAAACTTCTCTTTGGGTGGCTGCATTGTCTTTATATTAGGTTGTACCAGCTATGGAGTTGTATCTTCAGTGCTTGTGTCTTACGTTGTATTCATAATGTAAATAATGGTAAAGTGAAACCCTAATCCAAATTGCACCTATTTTGTTGCTCATTATTTTTATAAAAGATATTAATCCCTGTAATGCAGAGAGCAGCCTGAAAACCAGGTGAAGTCATGTGGTACTAAGAGTTGGACTTCTGATCCAATTCTTTACGATAGAATAGGCTCACCCAAAGTTATTTTTAGGTGACATTAAGGTGCAGACCATGTATATAATGTTAATGCGAGTAATCTAGCAGTGACAAAGCCACAGATAGCATTTGCTGGAAACAAAATGCAGCAGAAGTGGTGAGGCAAGACAGCGAGCTATGACAGGGCAGGGTTTTCATGTTCTTGGAGTACTTGATGTTTTGAGCTAGCTGTTTATTACAAAAAGAATTGTGGAGGTACTAAAGTATTTAATTAATGCTTTATTCTGTGTTTGGTGTATCTGTTCTGTTTCAAGTTCATTATATGAATTGACAAACCTAGAACTTGCTAATTTGGGGCTTGGAGACAGGAAAGCAAAGGATCAGCTAATTATACTTTTTCAACATGGAAAAAGCCCACCCTAATTTCAAAGCCTGTAAAAACCTTTTCTCTATTTAATTTCAATCAGCTGGCTCAGAATTAATATATTTAAATGGCAGTATTGTCAGATAAGGCTACATTTTTCACTGTGTGCTTACAGAATGAGATTGGGAAAAAAACTGTAATAAAAGAGAGAAGTACAAATTCTTGTTAAATTTAATTTTAGCTGAGAAGTGTTTTTTTTTTATCTGCACTGTCCTTTCTTGCAATTTAGCAGATAAAACTTCTGCAGCTCTAAATGGAAAATACTGGGGTACACAAGTAGAGGTACTCGTATTTTGTGGATGCTTGCCTGCACCGCCCCAAGAATAAAGCACTGTCTTCACAACCTACTTCATTTTGCTCTGGGAATGCTTTATAGTGGGTTTCAGTGTTCACAAAAGAGCTAAAAGGAGAAGCTAGTCTTAAAGCAGCAGAAGTTTTTTTAGGTTGGTTATTTGCTTAAACAATTCAGAAGCGATATGGTTGATGATATTACAGCCTGTGTTTCCATCTCTGTGCCTCCTTTCCCCACCCGTTGTCCATTAGATCAATGTGCAGCAATTGCGTATTTCATAGCTCAGGTTCAGGAAAGAGTCAATGTTATGAAGAAGTATTCTTAGATGTTGTTCCTGCTTAGAGCACCACCTGTCTGTTGGGGGAAAAGAAATTTTTTTTATTTATATCACCTCTTTATCTGGTTAAAAAAAGGTGTTAGGGGAAGTCAAACCTTAACCTGACCTGAATTTTTTTTTTTCCAAATTCTAATTACTTC